>VMDR010003278.1:0-74485 GCA_007922815.1 Macrotus californicus
TACAGTGGAAAATAAATTCAAAATGTTTCTCTTTATCTCTATTCAAGTTCAATAATTCTTTCTTGCGTAGTGAAAGATATTTTATTAATATTTGGTCCATCCAGTATAGTGATTTTAGATATTTTTCATTTTAGAATTTCATTTCATTCTTTTTCAGTTTCCATTTCTTTCCTGAAAAACCCATTTCTTCATCTACTATGTTCACCTTTTCCTGTAAATTCTTTAACACGCGTATAATAGTTGTTTGCAATTTTTAATCTACTAACTCTAATGACTGAGTCATCTGTTGGCCTACTTAAACTTAGTTTCACTTCATTATTCTCCTTTCCCTACTTCTTTTCATGTCTTGTGATTTATATAGTACTCAAGACATAATGTAAAAAAGAACAGTAGAGTCTGAAATAGAAACATTTTGAATTTATTTTCCACTGTATTTTATTCTGTCTTGTATTCGATTAATGAACTCATCAGATTCTTCCCAAAATTAAGCTGAGCTGGCACTGAGCTAAATCTCTAATTAGATTGGACACATCTGAGATTAGTGTACCCCAACCTGTATCTATGTTTCTTTTTTTTTTTTTTAATTTTATCTCTATTTGATCCAGTAGTGCAATGGTCTGTCGTTTCCCATAGTTTTGGTTCATGTCTGGACTTAACTCATAATGTCTCAGGATGCAGGCGCCATAAGAATATGTGGGAATATGTGATTTCTCTTTGCTAAGCAGCCCCTCCAAAGCCTCTTCCTGGGCAGATGAGGAGATTGAAGGAGGATTATCAGACCAAGTGCTTTGTGTCTGTGTTTAGAGCCCATCCACATTCCATTCTGTCCTGTAAGCCCACATCTTCTTATGGTGTTTGCCTGATGTTTCCTCATCCCTGATAAGTGTCTCAATGGAGAGACCCATACTCAGACCAGGCCCTCGCCATAGATATAAATATTGTCACAACCCTTTGCTCTCGGATGAGGTGCTTGCTTCCCTCCAGAACCCATCAGAGCTTCTTTGCCTACACTGGACTTCCCCCAGATGAGAATGATGATTCTTTTGTCTGGGTTTGTTTTTATGAGCGTCGTCATTGACATCTGTCTACATCCTGACCTCAGGCAGAAGTTCCTCACATGTCTTGAATTGTCCAATAACAAAAGATGATGAAAAAACTGCCTTTTCCATTCCCCACCTTTCCAGGTGTCAGGAATTCAAAAGGCTCTTCATGTCTGAGTAACATCTAGACTGTGGATAACCTACCAGCTCCACGTATGATGCCTGGAGTCAGTTCAAGAGGTGTGCTGAACGCCAAAGAATGGCTGACCCAGCCCCTCCACAGCAGCTCCCTCCTAGGAAAGCTGGCTAGGCCTTCCTTTACATTCCCAGAGCAGTAAGTTCTTACTTTTGTTAGACTCAGTGGCCAGAAGTTCCCAAGCCATGTCCCAAATTCAGTACTCCAATTGTTAGGAGAGATCACTTCGTGTTTTCCGTCTGTCTGGTTGGTGTTCTACAATAGACACAAAAACACGTGCTTCAGAAACAGCTCTTTTACAGCATTTCTTTGTACTCCTGCACTTCGTAGAAGTCCCCACATGCAAACAATCACTAATTTCAAATGTCTTTGACCTGGTTCTAAAATTGCTAATGAAGTTTTTAAGTGCCAGAAAAATAACCTTACCTTCTCTTAGCACTTTAAAGAAGACTCAATGGGCTGTTTTCACTTTCTTAAAACTAATTTGTTGGAAACCACATCTTTGATAAAGTTTGTAAAAACAAAGTTAAGTATAAGCCCTGGCCAGGTGGTGCAGTTGCTTGGAGCATCAGAAATTGTACACCAGGAATTGTGGGTTCCATCCCCAGTCGGGGCACTGCGGGAGGCAGCTGATCCATGTTTCCCTCTCCCACTGATGTTTCTCTCACTCTTTCTCTGTCTCTCTTTCTCTCCCTCCCCCCTGCCTCCTCTCTCTCTAAAATCAATAAATATATCCTCAGGCAAGGATTATTTTTTAAAAAAGAAATTTAAATATAAGTGTGCTAAGAAATGATCATTACGTTCTGGTGAGTGCACTGCTTATAACATAATGACTAAAATATTTTTTTAATACTTTGAATTTATCAAAGGGAACATTTTTCTGGTGAATTATATTGGAGGCTTTTCCTCTTTCAGCCATGTTTATATATGATATGAGCGTCAGTCAATTCTGCCTTCTTGTAGAAAATATTTTAATCTGCTCATCTCCAAAATACAAGTCCAATAATCTTTTAAGCTCATTCAGTTCAGTCTTATGATGGTTCAGGCAGTATTATGATTTTATGAATGGAGAATGTTGGTGCTTTTAGTGATACAAGCTCCGTGAACAAAGTCTTATCTTTTGTGATGCCAGGCCAGTTCTTCAGGAAGTGTCCTGCTAGATTCGCTGCTCTCTGCTTCCTTCTTTATTCTTTTTTGGGGCAGGAAAGTGTTGAATGCCTATTGTATACTACCCCTCAGCCCATGCCAATATATTGAAAAATAGAGGAAATATTAGCCAAAACCCATTTTGCCGTGTGTGACCCAATGGAAAGGGCCATGGATCAAGGATATAATTCATTCGGGGTAATTGTGAAAACAAAAGCTCACTCTGTGAATTGGAGTGTGGATCCCCAGGACCCCAGTGGAAAGAAAGGACAGACGTGCAGGAAGGAACTTTCCTTCCCAGGAGCCCATTTGTCACGCCCAACCTGACACGCAGCATTCTGCACAGAGCACCAGTTTGGTTTTCTCCTATGCTTCCCGTTGTTTCTCACCCTGAAGAAAGTCCTCACACCGTCAGCAAGGGAGGTATTTGCAGAATTTATAATTTCTCACTTTATTTCAATAAAGAATATGTTCCCATTCTAAAGGCACTATTAAAGTTAGAAATTGAAAACTCTAGACTCGGCCTATCTGCATTGTGTTCTTTATTGGTGTTTTTGGTAAGTGCTCACATCTCAAGCTAAAGTATTTAAGAAAAGTAAATCTAATAGTGTTACTAATTTTTAAATGAAAAAGTCCCTAAGTGTCGACTACTATTCTGACCCAGGGTAATCTATTTTAAAAACAATCCTCTTTAATTTGGTGTCTTGTTTTATTTGGGTTTGACGGGGGTAAGGGAGCACATAATGGAAAAGTTACACAACTGTCTTTGTAGGAATCTTTTTTCCTTCTATAAGAGTAAACATTTCTAATATGTTTGGCCTAGAATGTTCTTTGTTGGGGTATTAAAATTGAAGGTAGCAAGTAAGAAATGAAAAAATAATTGTTTCCAATAATGGAAAAAAAATAAACAAATGGAACTATATCAAATTAAAAAGCTTCACATGGCTAAAGAAACCATCGTGAAAATGAAAAGGGAACTGGCTGTATGGGAGAACATATTTGCCAATGATACATTGGACAAGGGTTTGATCTCCAAAATATATAAAAAACTCGTACGACTCAACACCAGGAAGATATACAATCCAATTTTAAAAAGGGTAAAGTACCTGGATAAACACTTCTCCAAGGTGGACCTACAGAGGGCCCATACACGTATGAAAAGATGCTCAACATCACTGGCCATCAGCGAGATGCAAATTAAACCCACAATGAGATATCACCTCACACCTGTCAGAATGGCTACCACTAGTAAATCAACAAGCAACAAGTACTGGCAAGCATGTGGAGAAAAGGGAACCCTAGTACACTGTTGGTGGGAATGCAGACTGGTGCAGCCACTGTGGAAAACAGTATGGAATTTCCTCGGAAAATCAAAAATGGAACTGTCTTTTGACCCAGCAATTCCACTGCTGGGATTATACCCTAAGAATCCTGAAACACCAATCCAAAAGAACCTATGCACCCCAATGTTCATAGCAGCACAATTTACAATCACCAATTGCTAGAAATAGCCCAAGTGCCCATCAGTAGATGATTGGATGAAAAAACTGGTACATTTACACAATGGAATACTATGTAGCAGAAAGAAAGAAGGAACTCCTACCTTTTGTGATAGCATGGATGAAACTGGAGAAAATTATGCCAAGTGAAATAAGGCAATTAATGAAAGACAAATACATTGTGATCTTACATATAAGAGGAATCTGATGAAAAAATTAGCTAACAGGCAAAATAGAACCAGAAGCATGGAAACATGGAACAGACTGAGCAGCCAGAGGGTCCTCACACATTCAACAAGGGAAGTGTGTTGTAATTGTGGAAAGAAGAGGAAGAGACTGACCAGAGAACATGAATGAATGACCCATGACATGGTGTGGAGATGGACTGTGGGAGTGGGAAGTGGGCTGGCTGGAAAGGGCAAAGGGGGAAAATTGGGACAACTATAATAGAATGACAATAATCATTTTAAAATAATAATAACAGTTCCCAACAAATGTATATTTGTGTGCTATGACCAGGACATGTGCATCCTTGCCAATATCTCTTCTCTTGCCAGACAGGGTTAATACTTTGGATGCTGAGCTGTTTCCCAGGAGGCAAACAGACTGAGGGAGGGATTTATGACTCCTGACAAGGCCTGAGCTTTTTACCTCTTTTTCCATTGGTTCCTTCAGTGGCAGACTGCACATCCATTCAGAATAGAGGTCTTCCCAGGTGACCCTGGTAGAACTGTGGATCAGGTACCTGCATTTCAATATGGACTTCCCCAGTGCTGCACTCGATATGCTTTGAGAGCAGGAATAGATCCCACTTTTCATGTACTACATTTTTTACTTACTTTATTTTCTCATTGCTTTATTCCTTCCACAAATAATTACTGGGAACGTTATGCTGGTGACAGACATAGTGGTAACAATAATAATAAAGTAGGAATAATCTACTTCCTATTCATTCAAAATTACATATTATATACCATCAATCTTGATAGGAGAAAATATTTGTGAAGAGTATTTTGCTGAAATAATTCCAGCATTGATGGTGTCCATCAGCACTAGTAATTTTAAGTTAAAAATGAGTTAAGGTTGCTATATTATGTCAATTAAAGGAGTACAACATAACGGTAGTTCCTAATATAATAACAAAATTCAATATTATAGCTGTTTATGAAAAAAAGAAAAATTCAACCCTAGTTGTTTCCTCCTTGTCAACTACCGGTATCATCTTCCAACTTTCATGGTGTCTCCTGAGAGCCACATATCTTACCAAGTTTTACCTTAAGGGGCCATCATATGGCGGTAAAAACAAAAACCATCAAGCTGAAAGGAGATGCTATAATGGGAAAGTACTACACTGGAAAGGACTTTTAGAGTTTTATAAGTATCAAAAATATATTTATGTTATTGTACTTAAGCCTTATTATCTGGATTTGGATTTTCTCTTGTGAAAGGAATATAAAGTAATTCCTTTTTCTGATGTGCCATGAAACACAGACACGGATGGAACATTTGCTCTCTAACTACTAAGTCTGCGCTACTAGCAGTGCAAGAGCTTGGTCTTCTTTACTGCCCGTGTCCCCAGATCCACGTCCAGCACAGAGTTCCAGACTCATTGGTGGTCCATTGAGTGCACCGATTTCATGACTGTACAATCACATGCGTCTATATGGTACCCTATAGCTTTCGAAGCATTTTTACTTAGGTTATTTTATTTGGCTCTGCCAACAATTCTGTGAGAAAGGTAGAGCAGATGTTTTAATCAGTGAGTCAAGTTGCAGTTCAAGTGGGTTATGGCAGACCCAGGATAGGGCGGAGACGAGCTCATAATAGTTCATTGGGTTCTTTTAACATCAGTTATTATCATGCAATAAATAGTTACTGTTGAAGACGCAGTCACTGTGCAAAATATTTTAACTGAGTTACCTTACTTAACTCTTACAACAGCCCCATGATATAGGACTACTTTCATCCCCATTTTAGGGGTGAAGAAAACGAGGCCCCACACAGTTAAGTAACTTGTGCAAGGCAACACGGCTAGTGGCAGTGCTGGAGTTTATGCTCAAGCCCCGTGAGGTCACAGCCTGAGCTCTCAATGTGACCAATGCTCTGCTCTACAGTTTTTAGGGTGTCCCTCCAAAAAGTTTGTCCCTATACGCACATGACTCAAATAACTGCCATGACTTCATTAAACTATCTGCTATTGTTATAGTAGATGTTTTCTGAATATTTCTATAAGTTGATTAGCCAGAGATGATTGTTGGTATCGGTTAGAGGATGAAAGAGAGAAAGAAAAGAAACACAGAATAAGGCAGACAAGTGGCCAAGATTAGTAGCGGGGCAGGGTATCCTTCTTCTATGATAGAATGAGGCACCTCCCAGGTGATAGAGAATGAGTCTGAAAAAAGTTTATTTAATGCAGCTGAAAATGTGTCAGGTCTCATAAAAGGTTCTCCAGTCAGAGCAGAGCCAACCACTGCCAACCAAATGGGATGATCACGGCCGGGGAAATCCTCATTGGCACCCAGCAGCGTGGCTTTTTAATGAATGTTCCTACCTGCCCATACCAGTGTACATGTTTGGGAGCTTCATCTCCAGCTGGAGCTCTCCTCAACTACTTATTAAAGAATGCACCTCACCCTGACTCAGTGTCCAGAGTACCTGAGAGTGCACTAAACTTCAAGAGAGCAGAGGTCGAGAGATAGTTCCACTGCCGATAAGCTGCAGTAATCGAGAGTCTAGGGACCATTTATGTGGGGCAAGTACATTAAAATCAACATTGTTCTAAATGCAGTTTCACTCATAAATGCAAAACAGTGTAATAATAAAGTAAGAAAGGTGCAGTGGAATCATTAACATGATTTGTAACCTATAAAAACCAAAGGCTAAATGTCACGATAATATAGAGAGACCACAGCACCTGGGCTTGCCATCTTGGCCAGTTAATATACTGAGGTGGCCATGGGCAAGTCACGTGACCTCTAAATGATCATTGCCGTGTTGGTCATGTTCTGTAGTTTGAATTCTAAATCACATCTCATCATAGCTAGGATAAATAGGTAAATTCATCAAACCCTTTTAAAAGAATTTTCAAGTACAGTGATACCTTGGGACTAGTTGTTAATTCATTCCAAAGCTCGTGATGAGTCCCAAGCAGGCGCCGAATGCTGAAACATTCTTTCCTCGTCAAAATGCAAGTACAGGGTTTGACAGGTTCTGAGGCTGACGAGTACCAAGGTGTGACTGTACGTGAATGGAAACGTGTGTCTGATGTATAATGCACACTTATTTAACATTAATTCTGCACCCACTGTCATGTTGGCACTTTTGCTGAAAGTTACTCTCACTTAACACCCAAAGTCATCTTTCCTTACTCAAATTTTCTTTTTCATAGAGCAAATTGGCCAGGAGATGTTGGAAAACCTCAGCCATGACAGAGAAAAGATAAAGAGAGCACGTGAAAGAGTAAGTAGAAGTGATACAACCTTCGCACAAATTCAGTAAGTGATGAGACATACAGCCAAGTGTCTTTGGCACATGCGTGGAGTCACAATGACATACTCCAAGTGTTGGGCATGTGAAGACGGCTAGGGTCACAGAGGGACGTAGGGTCCGGGGAGAGGGAGAAAGAGTGCAGGATGGAAAAAGAATAAGCCAACTCTTTATGTCCTCATCCTGACATGCCCCCCGTTGATATGTTGTTTAGTGCTGGAGCTGAAGAGAAAGCCATTGAGGGAGATTTGGGAGTGTGTCAGGTCTTTTAGAGTGAAATCTAAAAACATCGATTTTTATCCTCCCTCAATTCATTTTGTTCCCGTCTCTATCACTAGAACTTTGCACATTCACAAATTGGAAAAATAATTAATTACCAACATATATCAAACTTTGTCAGCCCTCGAGAATTTGCTTTTATATCCAGTTCAAGTATCCAGTTTAAAGCTCCTGGGATTATCTGTCACGTGTAATTTTCTAAATCTAACAATTTCCAGAGATTGTACGGGTGTCAAAAATGTATTTCAATGCATTTTTTTATGACTTGGATTTTCTGTCATGGAAGAAAATTAGTGTTTGCCAGTGCACTTTAAAAATAACGCAATCGCCTGAAGTTTGATTTTGCTGTGTGCCAATGCTGCTCCTCTTCTCCCAGCTGCGAGAAACAGACGCTAACTTGGGGAAAAGCTCCAGGGTTCTGACGGGGATGTTGAGAAGGTAAGAGCAAGGTAGGGACCCATTTTTCTCTCTCCCTTTTTCTACACTGTATTTTTTCATCTCGTTGCAACTGGGCATTTCTCAAGCATGCAAGCTTCTGCTTTTAGGACCCTGTGTCAAGACCCTTTTGAAATGACAGAGCACTGATATGAACTCTTGTTTGGACAGGGACACGTACTGGGTACCTTAGATTAGAGAGAAAGTTTGAGCTAGGGGGCATACCTCAAGCTATGGAAAAAAATTAGGGTTAGACATGAAGTATTCTTTCATAGCCTGAGGAAGGCCCCATGGCAGGAGCCGAGTGATTTTATTTTCTATTTTGGGAGTCTCTTTCTTAGAGAGGGAAGGCAGGCCTGTGGTACCAGGAGCCCCCTGGTATTAGCTCTGCGCCGTGTTGCTTTTGTTTTCATGTCTTTTTCAAGAGATGCTGTTTGGGGAAACATCTTGATTTTATGTATATTTAAAGATGGCTTTTAAAATTTAAAGAATATCCAAATAATCTGAATTCACATATGTGAGCAAACAAATGTTAATGTTGTGTATTAACCTTTGATTGATGGAGAATATTTAGGAGAGATCGCAAATCAATGAATGAGTTCGGGTAATATTCTATACTCTGTATTTTGGGGAGGGGAGTGGGAAGTGTTTTCATTGATCTGAAAATTGGAGTCATTTGTTTTTTACTTAGGTGTATTCAGCATGTCATTATTTTACATTCAGAGTCTACCAAATAAGAGTGTTATCTAGGATAACCTTCAGTTTGGAACTGTGGATAGAAGTGTGAATGGGGGATGTCGAGAATCGCCTCTAGAATAGCTTGATTGGAATTAAAGAGAAGAGAACCTTTTTTCTCATTGATACTGAAGGGACCACTATTTGAAGTCTTCTCCGACCATGTAGCCGTGTGTAATGACTTGCTGAAAGTGTGTTTGCTGTGGTAGAAATTGATTGCATAAGGACCAATCAAAGGGCTAGTTGCAGAGCCTCCAAGGCCCATGTGATTTCTCTACCAGGCTGAGCAGCAGCAAGTCTCAAGTTCTGGGACACTCTCAGGCGGTGCTGACCTGACACCATGTGCCCCTCCTTTCCCTGCATGCACCGCCCCGGTTCAGAACCATAAACCAGCAAATTCTCTGATGAAGAGTAATATGTAAATGACCTAGAAAAACTCAAAATCCACAGAGAAGTGGCGATTGAAAGGGATGCTTCAGTGCCTATAGACAATAAAAAGAAAAAGAAACCACCCTCTCCGGCTTCCCTGGGCGGGCCCTGCGATGTGAGCTGTAACGGCTATTCTGCATATGTGTCCATTTTGTCAAATCTCATTAAAGAGTCCCCCTGCTTTATGTCAATTGAGCTGTCCAGAAATCATTCATCATTTTTAGTGTAAAAAAAAAATCATGCAGTTATTTAAATAATATCATATTAATGTTAAAGTTCAGCTGTCATTGAATGGTATGGCTTAATCAGATGTAGCATTTAGGAAAAATAGTTTATTCAGGCTGTATGTGGCTTTCAGGTTGGCAGATTCAAATCAGGATTTATGAGTTTCTAAACCAGTGTATTTCTATCCGTGTTTCTGCTTGATGTACCTCACCCTTTTGTGCAGGGCACAGAAGACAGTTATTTCAACAAATAAAGCATCTCCTCATATTGCATTTGAATAAATTTGCAAGTCATTTAGAGAGGGTGAAGCACAAACAACTTCCGCCACCTTTGACGGGGCTTTCTGTAGGGAAACCATACTAACTCAGTTGTTTCCAAAGCCCACAGGAGAAAATTACTCTGCGGAAATCTACTTGGGGTCCTCTTTGTAGGCAAATGCAGCCAGTCACTGACTCATCTCTTTGCGGGCTCTGTCTGGAGCATGAACAGAAATAAAAAATCCCCAGATGGACATCGCCTTGCTATGTCGGAGCCGAGGAACCCCTTAAAGTCACCTGTGCATACTGGTGACTGTGGTTCTTTACTAGGGACAACTGGAATCTCGGTATAAGCCAAGATACCCAAGTACTTTAATCAGTACTGTAACCTAACTGAGCCTTTGGAACCACACGCAGATGGCGGGCTTGTTTCAGTCCCTAAGTACTATCCCACATGGGGGTACTATTTCTTTTGGAATTTGGAAAAGGCAAAAATATTTTACCTACTTTATTATTTCTTATAATTGCCTGGGGAAACAGTCTCTAGAGAAGTGGAGCCCGGGTTAACGTGCCGAAGTCTTTCACTTACACGCTCTGATGTTGCTTCCTCTGCTCTGTCCTCCCAAGTTCACCTGGCATGCACTTCCCACTCAGAAGGCACGTTCTCTTACCAGGACCATTCGTGCATCGTGTATCAACAGGTGCTTCTGATTTAGGAAAAGTTATAACTTGGAACAATGGACTCATCTGTCACCTTCACGGGTGTGTAAAAGAAAAGAAAGTGCTCTTTGTGCAGTGTAGCTGCTTACCTGCATGCATCATCAGCTCGCTTATTTCCACGTGATAAATTCGGTATGACTGAGAATAGGTAAATATTCTATAATGTCCTAAATCAAGGAATTATTTTATTTAAAAGCATGATTGCTGGTTATTTGAATTGTTTAAACGTAGGTTGTTTTTAAATTTGTAAAGTGAACAGAAATGGGCATGCCCTGGCCCCTTAGTTGGGTCATTTTACTTATTTTGGTTAGTCTATTGTGCAGACAGGTAAAACCAAAGCTCCGTCAGTGCCAAAGTCTGTATGTGCATCCACCTGGTTATCTGCAAAACTGCCCAAAGACAGATAGGAAATAAACAAGTAAGTGACAGACACCACCGTTTACGCTTTTTAATCTTTTATTAACTTCAAATGAGGTTTAAAAAATCTATTTCCTTCCTTCTTTTTTCTGCTTATTCACCTTCTAGTAAATATTTAATACCTTTATACAAGGCCTTGGGAATCCTCAGAGGAAGCTGATTTGATTTTTGCCTTCAGAGTGCTTCAGTCTAGCAAAGAATATGTGCCTCCAAAGTGCTGTGGGAATTCATAAAAATTATCTAATTCTCAAGGAAGCTGTTGAAGATTCTGCAATTCCATGATTCTTTACTGGTCATTAGAAAGGGTGCCAGGATCCCTGGCTGGTGGGTGGCTCAGTTGTTTGGAGCATCATCCCGTACACCAAAAGGTTGCAGGTTCCATCCGCAGTCAGGGTGCATATGGGAGGCAACTGATCATTGTTTCTCTCTCTCTCCTCCCCCTCCCCCTCTTCCTCTCTCCCCCAACCTTCCTCTATCTCTAAAATCAATAAACATATCCTTGGGTGAGGATTAAAAAATGAGGGTGCCAGAAAAACAAATAGCCAGTAGAAAATATTTCAATAGCTATAAAACCAGTAATGTTTGGGAAAAATAGAGAACTGGAAGATGATAAGGAATCAAAACAGAAACAAGTTTTGAAAAGAACTAAAGTATGCAGAAAATATTGAGCCATCTAGTTTAGTGAGATAGTAACTGATTCAAACCACGTAAATCAATAAATTATTCTTCATGTAACTACATGATGTTACCAAAAGAGAAAACAAAGAAAATTGGTCCATTCAAAATCATAACAGTGAAACTTAACATCAGAATACACATATAGTCGATTTCCTGTATTTTTCTTCTGTCTTGACATAAGACAGAGAGCTACCAAGGGACAGAGCCATTCATTTCCTGACTTGTAGGCAGGGCTCAAATAAAGCGGTATTTCAGATATGAAAATGCTCAGGAAGCAAGTGACCATTCACGTGGTGATTGGGGCCAAAGAAGTGGGTTTTTCATTGACTGTCACAAAATTTGATTATTTAATGGGTTGTCTTACAGTGCTACAAGTAGCACCGAGAAGCTTAAATGTCGCTCTTCATACATTTACATGTATGTTCATGTGTGTATGTGTTTTCCTCTGCATTTGCCTGGGAAGTCTTATTAGATCACACGTTGCTGGCACTCAGCAAAAATGAAAATAGATGTTTTCAAGCTTTTTAGTTAGAAAACAAAGGACATCGTTGACCCTTTTTAGCTCTGAAGAGTGAATAATTGATCAGTAATCACATATTTGCTTCTAGGAGTGTCTGAGGGATTCCTTAAGAATGTAACAAAGTTATAATTTGGGATCTCCACTGGCACAAATTAGGAGGATATTTTAATAAATTTATGTTGGCTCATTGACTGCATGTATACAGGGTCCAGCACATAACGATAACGCCCTCTTTTATTACAAAATCATAAGCATGTCATTCTGTAACATAATATCACACTCCAGCACACCATATGACATTTTAGGTGAAATATTCAAATTGCCGTCCATCTCGTGGGAGACATTCACGTGCCCTACCAGCCACACCCAAGCAAGCCTTACTCCTGCCGGACCCTGTATGTCCTGGCAAAAGACTTTTAAAAAAATGACAGATGTGATATTTTTTTAAATATCTTTTTTGTATGATTACCTTAATATCAAATACTTTTCTCTCTCTCTCCCACATTACCCATGTTTGCCCCAACTATTTCCACAATTCTTTAAAAACTTAGAATCTTTTCTTCACAAAGTGAGTCCTGCTTCATATAGTGACTTCTTTAAACAAGCACACAAGCCGGTGAGAGGTTTTCATAGCGAACCTATAGTGCGAACAAAGCAGGCGGTGCTGCGTGCGGTCGGTTTAGCTGGCACTGTTCACACATTGCTCTACACTACGTGGGGTTTTTGTTAGAGCCACCTCTAACTCAATCCAGGGAACAATTGCCACCTGTCATTGCTACCCCATTTTGTATTTGAAACATGGTTTTGTTGCTTTGGTTGGGTGACAGGTGAAACATCTGGGAAAGTTAAATATACTGTCAGAATAATTCCTAAGGGTAAGAATACCAGAAATACCAATGCCAGATCTATACGCAACAGAAATATAAATTTTTTAAATGAACAGCCTTATTCTTAAAGAGATGAGCCATGACGGAATGTTTTCTAATCTTCTTTAAAAATCCATTCCTTTCCCACTTCATTTTGCCCAGGAAACATTTTCTTATGGTTTAATTGTTCTTATTACAATTTCTGAAAATTCAACAGGAGAGAGTTTTCAAGACTTGTGAGAAGTGTCCTTGAGAATTTACTCTCAGTTTTTATGCACCGAGAAACGTGCATTCTCTCGAAGTGCCTTCCATTTCCATTTTCATGTTTCTCTGTTTATCTCATTGCTCTTCCTTGGCTGTTTTTCCGAGGGATGAGCGTGGGCCCTGACCTGAAATTAGTATAGCAAACCTTAACCTCTAAGAAATTCTTCACCTTTTAATCAAGTTCTTATTCTTTCAGAATAAATTGATTGATTTTGCTGCAGATTCTTTAGACTTAATAGATTTAGGACCTGAGCTTAGAAAAGTGCTACAAAGAGGAGATTTTTTTTTTTGAATCTCAGTCCTTTTCGTGTGAGTAAATTCATTACTGCACACCTCACTCGTTGCCTTTTGTCTAGCGTCCTGGCCTCTTCGAGGCTGATGTGGTTGATGTTTTTTACCAAACTAAAGAAGGGCTTTGGATTTCTTCATGTATGTTTCTCTTTAATAACATTCTTATAGCTTTAAACATAGAATTTTGGTCCTGTCTCAGACATTTGAGTGCCCATTTAAAGTTATCTAACCCTTGCCCCAGCTGGTATGGCTCAGTGGGTTGGGCATCGTCCTGCAAATCTGAAGGTCATCGATTCAACTCTCAGTCAGGGCACATGCCTGGGTTGCGGGCTAGGTTCCTGGTTGGGGGCAAGAGGCAGTCGATCGATGTTTCTCTCCCACGTGGATGTTTCCCTCCCTTTCTCTCTCTCTTGCTCTAAAAATAAATAACTAAAATCCTATCTCTACAGCTGCCCAAAGTGTGTGTCTGACCCTAACTATCATTCACACCCATTATCTGATTTAATCTTTAAGAACTCTGAAAGAAGCATCATATCCCCATTTTACGGATGAGAATAACTATGCTTAGTCAAGTAAACTATTCATAGTCACATGCGTCAAAAGGTACAGAATGTAGATATATATTGTCACGTGTACCTGGTTGAAGGGCAGAAGTAACTTCAAACTCAATGGCACGTAAGGGTTCAAACAGCTTCATGATGACTGGGTCCTGCTTTCCCACCTGTCATCTCAGCTCTTGTGTGTGGGGCCTGTCCTTTGTCAGCATTTCTCCTTCTGGAAACACAGCTCTTGGAAGCCGTCTCAGTGACTATAGAAATCTCATCTCCCCAGTCATTCCAACACAAGTCACAACGTGAAGTCTTATTGATTCTGGGTGGCTCTGGTTAGGTAAAAGTCCCATTTATCTGCGATCTGATATTTTAGACTTGAGACTTCATGCAAGGGATAGACACACGGACTGAGAACGGACAAATAAGAGATCCCTCAGAAAAATCCAGGGCTTTTAGTAAAAGGGGGAACAGATGCTAGGTGGACAAAAACAACCAAGGTCACCTTCCACGTGTTCCAGATAAACTTCTATCCGTACTCTGGATCTTGGGTGAGATGCTGCCATCTCCATCAGGCCTCAAGCTGTCTCCCAGCCAGACATGATCTGTCTTTGCTCAGATCCTTCTTCCCAGTCGCTTGCACATCTCACAAGGCACGGACTTCTTCTGCTGTGTATTATGTATATTGTGTTCATTGGCAACAATGTCCGAAATTTTTCCTAGATCTCTGTTATCCCCTTCCTCATCCCCAAAATACCGTGCAACCAGCTGAAATACATAGGGGAGGCTATCTGAGTGAGACAGAAATAAAGCCCGGGAATCATTCTAGTTTCCCCAAAGCATGGACAAACTCCTGGGCAGAAATCCAGACAAGTTGAAATGTCCAAGCCAAGCACAAAGCAGGAAACAAAATCGGAGGATCCATGGTGCGTTATAAAATGACAATAACCGTTAGTGTGACCAAGCATCGCCTTCCTTGCCACAGAGATGGGCTGGTTGACAGAATGGTTTCTGGGAAGTGGTGGCAGTCCCCATCCTAAAGGAATGAGGAGTTCCTCTGTGACCAGCTCTCTGCCAGTCCTCAGTTCTGGAGGGCAAGCTGCTGGTGGCCAGGAGCCTCGCAGCATTCTGCCCAGGGCCATGTGACCCTGGCGCAGGCCTGGTCCATGCATAATCTTTGGAAGGATGGTTAAGATTGGTCTCACAGTTGCTGTCTGGGTTTACGTGGGGGTCGTTTATTGAAACCCTGCAGGTTTTTCTCTGTTGCACTTTGGCTACGATATATTGTTCATTCAAAGATAAAGTGAGTGTGTACACCATAACAGAATATTTTTGTCCATTAGTTAATCACAATAGAAAAGCATCTTACATTTTTTTCTGTTGTGAGCCACAATTTGACCTAATTCTTGAATTACCTTTCTTTCATGATTTTTTTCTTTCTTCTGGCAGGGAACATCCTCTAATGCAGTGTAGAATAGGATGGGTGCCCTTTACCTTCACCATCAATGCCATCTTTGAACACAGCCTTGAGCTGTTAACTAGAAGCAAGGAGTCCTGGGCCTTCCTGTGAACAAGTAAAGGAGCCCCAGCCCTCCCTATAAATGGCTATTTATTAACACATCCCATCACCAAACAACGCCTTACAATCCCAGGCCCCCACGCCATTACACCACTGTCCGCTCCATTGTGAGTTGAGGGAGGCCTTTGACCATCTGTTTCATTAAATGCGGTGAACAATATCTGAACTTCATGAAGCAAGTGTCAGGGCTTCCCCCTCCGCTAGCTCCTACCCCCACGCCCTCCCCCAACCCCGCTGCTGCTGCTGCCACCGCCGCCACCACCACCACCACCATATTTTTTTGTTTGAACGCTCGCATTGTAAAGTAGTGCATTCACACATCAATTTTAAAAGGCTCGCTGTGTTATGAGATGGGACAAAGCGAGCTCAGTAACAGCTCAGGCATGGTGCAGGTGGTCGAGCGAGCTGCTACCCAGATCAAAAGTCCAACAACTGTGAGTCTTCTTTGGAAAGTGCAGTTAGGGAGACAAGGCCAGGTTTATCTGCACAAACAAGAACGAGTTAGAGATGTACATCACAAACGCAGGAGGACAAAAGGGGGTTTCATAATCTCACAGGATAAGAAAACCTTCCGATGCTGATCATTCTGAGGGTATCTCTGGAATATGAAGCTTGTAGGGGTTTTCCTTCTTGGTTTTTGTTTTTTAATTAGTCTTTTGTTGTGCAGTAATTGGTCATCATTATGTGTGCTTTGGTGCTGTTCCGAAAGTAGCTAGGATTTTTTTAAGCCACCTTGGGGGCAGGAAACGGCTCCTTCTCACGGGTGCACTTTAGTTTTCAGCAGCATTTAAAGACAGACTCCTATTTTCACCACACAAGCAGTTTTGTCTGCTGTAAACAAAGTAGGTGGCTGGGAATCGTGCTTTCCCAGAACTGTTTTCCAGGGAAGCCATAATAAGAAACAACTGTGTACATCTTGAGAATTTGTCATCGAGGTGTTAAGAAAGGATTTTTTGCTTTTCTGAGGAAAAATACCCCATTATTTGTAAAAGAGTATATCCAGTATCCAAAAGTGTGATTTAAGTATTTGTTAAATTCTGAAGTGTGCTACCTTGCTGGTAGTGTCACTTGAGGTTTTTTCCATTTGTTATTTTACATCATCGGCTCTCCCTAACATTTTTGACAAGATGGAAGTGGAAATGGCAGGAGGCACAATCATTTTTTAACTTTAATATCCTATTGTCAAAGTTAATGACTTCTTTTGCAAAGTTATCTGCAGAACTTTGAAACTAATTTTGAATATCAGTGAAGAAAATACCAGAATGGTAAATTTTACCAAAAAAAAATTTTTTTAAGGGTTGTGAAGGCTTGGAGTTATGAAAGAAAGCACCCAAGTGTCCTGTACCATTGCAGTTTACCTGAGACACAGCGCTCTACTTTTCCATCTTCTGATGCCTTCATGATTTTATGATGAAGGGAAAAAAAAAGCTATTAGCTTCCCAATTTTTGAACTAGTTAGAAGTGACAGAGTCAGGTTCCAAGCGCTTTCATGGAACCACCCACACTCTCTGTCTCCAGGCCCAGGGCAGTGGTCCTTATCCTGGGGTGGGCTCCACAGCATCTCTGAACCACTGGAATTCCCTGAAAATGTTTGTGTATATGTGTATATGCATCTTTCTGGGAATTTTGCATAATATTTTTAAGAGTCCACAACCAACTCCAAAAAAGTTGAGAAGTGAGCTATTGTTACAGAACTGTACAATGCCCTGTAACTGAGTACCACTCAATTACTTTGATATCCTAGTTTATTTGAAATGCGTCAGCCTACCAAAACACTTACATTGAATTTTCGACCAAGTTTCACAAGAAACTTTGCAGGGTTGCCTTCTTTGGGGAATCAGATCAGTTATCCAAAATAAGTCCTTAAAGACATTTGCAGCAATTAAAATCTGTACCTTGGGGCCTTCTAGTTTATGAGGCATGTTCGCATACTGAGTTTCATTTGATGTCATCTTCGTGGGGGCTCTGTGATTGGTTTTGTCATTATTATCCTTACGTTGTAGTTCATTGAAGCCTAGAGAAGCTGAGCCTTGTCCAAGTTCACTCAGCATGGGTCAAAACTTGGACCAGTGTGCTGATTTTGGTCACGGAAGTCCTGGTCTCCGAGCAGTAACAGTAGCAGCTACCCTCTTCAACAGCAGATTCTCGGTGCTGGCTGTGTCAGGGGGGTGTGGCAGGCATCCGATTCAACAAGCTCTGAACACTACTCCCAGGTAGCTTAATATTGGTTTAAAAAACAATACCGAGGGTGAGAGACAAATTCAACAGGTGATGACAGCAAGAAGAAACCCTTGAGGCCTGTGGTCAGGTACGAGTATAGAGGAGATGGCAGGTATCGGGGCCTAAAAGTTACCGTCTCAACCTTAATCCATATGTAGGGTATGTTGCTTCCCTTGTGATGGCAGCTTCAGGATATAACTCCCAGGAGCAGAGCTGGAGTGCGGGCAGAGGATGTTAAAAAGATCTAAATGTGTGCCCAGCTGTGTTGAGGGTGCACAGGAAGTTAACAGACAACTTGTAACTGCACCTGCTCATAAGGTAGGCATGATCCAAAGGTGTACTGAGAATTGTAATTGCAATGAAGTTTAAGATTTTCTTCAGAGAAATGAGAGCAGCTTGAAGTCACCTAGATAGTTCTAGTTATAAGCAATTATGAAAAATCTTTTCACACGTTTTACCCCAACTTTAGGAAGACAGTGAGAATTTTGATGTCCTTAACCAAAATTGTATATTTATAAAACTTAGTGGCCTCTGAAATTATACTGCAGGTTGACTATAGCTGCTCTCCACGCTATTCATGAATAGATGCAAAGAATATTGGCAGTGTACGTGAATTATTTTATTGTGGCATATTAATAATTCAATAAGTGTGTCACTTTAAAACACTGAATTTTTTCATATATTCCAATTAAACCTTCTCATCAAATGGATTTATAGAATTTATTAGTAGAAAACTTGCCCAGGCAATAAAGAAAAGCATTCATTTTCCATTATGTGTACATGATCTGAAACCATAGCCTTTTAGGTCTTTTAATCTGTTTGTTCAAGGCCAAGCCATTTATATGGATATTTTTTAAAGCTTCTGTATAAAGAAAAAAAAGAACATTTTATTTATTCACTGGGGTTTTTATGTGCCTTGAAATTGCATAGATAAAGTATTTTCAAGCTCATGGATCTAGAGTAGATAAAAGGTCTCTTATTTTATAAGGCTTTATGTAAGCTTTTCAAAAGTACAGTTTTCTCATGGTTAGAATTTTTTTAATAAAACATTATTTCACTATCATAATTGGAGTTTGATGTAGGCATCATTTTTCTTCCTTGAATTACATGTTAAATTATGTGTCTAAGATCGTTTCTATTGCATTTTACCTTCTGGATTTTAATAGTGCTCTTGTTGGAGAAATTAATTTACCAGTCCTCATTTTCAGCATATGGCAACTATTTCATATGACTAGGAATGGAAAACCCAAAAACCTCAGATTTAAGAGACAAAAACTGAAAGATACAACGTGGTTTTGCAACATATTGGTGGGAAGATGAAAAATTATTTACCTCCCCTTCCTCAAGAACCTGTGCTCAGCCTGGTAGACTGTGGAAAGGAAGTGGCATTTTTTCACTCAGGCAGCTGGATGCCAGCCAGCACCCGGGTGAGCATTAGCTGCTGTTAGCTCTGCCACGTCAGGGCCAAGGAACAGCTTTCCCTGGCTGGAGCATCCCCAAGCTATCGCGGCTGTCAGACAGGTGGGGAATAAATATTGCAGAACGGTGGGACATTTGAAGAGCAACCTCCTGATCCCCAGGACTCCATTTGGAGAGGCTTCAATTAGAGCAAACAGGTGTTCCTGGGAGGAATTGTCCTCAGGTGGCCGGGGGGTGCCCTTCTTTCACAGACATAAAAAGTTTCCCTTCCCTCTGCCCGCAGGAAAATTAGAATTAACTACAGCCTTTTCTTTTGAAATGGAAAAGAGAAATAAAAATATGGCACCAGGTTTTGGCTCCAACTGGATTGCCAGGGAGCATGTAATCTAGGAAGGACGATGACAATTCTTAAAGCATAGTTGTCCTTTCAGTGTCCACATTGGTGACGCTGTGAAAACTGAAGGAAGGCGAAGAATCTTTTTACCGAAGGCTGTACCTTTAGAATGGAATGGGCTTTTCTTCTGTTACTCATTAGTTCATCTGCCAGATATTTATTTCACCAGCGCTCACAAATCTCTGGACACCAGGCCAAGTGCTGGGGAGAGAGTATAAACAGAAAAGGTCTGAGTTGCAGCAATAGCGACTGGCTGAACATGAGAGTGAACCTGAGCAGTCTTTGGGAAACTGTGGATGGCAGTTGCGGGCATCAGAAGGGTTTCTTCTTGTCTAATGTCACTGTATTGTGCATATCACGCATGCATGTTTGGGGACACTCTTTTTCAATCACATTTTCCCATAAAACATAAAGTAGTAATATTAAAGGAAATTTTTAGAAAAAAAAAATTGTTTTTAATCCCTCTCTCATGAAACAAGCTACTCCCTTGAGGCAAGTATACCTTTCTAGTCTTTCAGTCCCAATCCATGTATAATCTTGTACAGCTTCTTCTCAATAATACTCTGTCTTAAATTTGTTTCTAAGTTTCCACATAGTCTCTATAATTGTATTTTTTCCTAATTTAGAAAATCTGATAAAAGTTTTGAAAACCTTTTATTTGTAGAAACCTTTTCTTTGTAACAGCGTGTTGTTTGGATTTTGTGTTTTGTGTTTTCAGGAGCCATCAACCAGGTGCCAGTTTCATCTGGAAACTGTGGGTGATCTTTAAAATTGCTCAAAATAAGGGAACCATACCAACCATTTCTATGGCCCAGCCCTTGGACTTGTATGCCTGGTGGTCTTGTTTCAACTTTGCTATTTAATTATGGGTGATTTACTGACACAGGATATCAAAGCCTTAGGGAAAATGAACTCCCACGTGCAAATTTCTTTAGATGAATCTTCTTTGAGGTCTAAGTGTCCCTCTAAGAGATATAGTGAGGCAGGATTTAGGGGTCCATTCCAAATACTGTCAGGGAGAGGCAGCTGTGGCATTGTATCCATTGATGGGGTCAGCTGATGCATCCTGGAGGCCAGGCAGGCGTGCCTTGCTTCATGTCATGACAGCCTCATATAAGGCAGTGTACTGTCGGCCGGGCATCCTCACACATTTCATACTCCCTCCTAGGATAACAACAGTAATAAAAGCAGATGAATGAAAGGAACTGACTTTCCTCTTAATTCTTTCATCCTGGGAAGCATTTATAACATTAGAAAAATGGTAATTCACTCCACACATACATGCAAGGAACTTTGCTGGGTATACAGAGGTAGAGGATGACTCTTGTCTTCAGACACTCACACCCTAATCAGAGAGAGAGAAGGAGTGCAGAAGAAGGGCTAACTCTCGATGGAGGGTGATCAGAAATCTCAGTACACAGTTCCCAGAGTCTGGAGGTTATTGCCAGCTTGGAGGAGTCAGCATGAGTTTCATGGATGACATGGCCTTCATAATGGCCCTCGAAGGAGGGGTAAGATTTGCCCAGAGTTAGAAGGGATTCAGGCTAAGGAGACGGCTTGACCAAAAACAAGGAGGAAGCATCTTTCAAGGCAGGCGTCGCAGATAATTCAGATCAGCGCTTGATTGTCAACTCTGATTCATACCTTTTATTTTCCGATGTCTTCATTTTAGCAGTAGCATGGGGGTCACCTCACAGCACACCCTTTTGCTGTTATGCACAACTGTCATCTCCTTCCCATCTGTACTCGCCACCCAGGAGATAAGACGTTGGCAAAGTCAAGTGTTCTGAAAAGTCTCTCTAGGGTCCACTTTTCCCCACCAGTATTATTCTTTACTGAGCACCTGTGATGCACTCCGGACAGAATGGACCTGAGTAAAGACCCAAGTTCTGGCACAGTTTTCCTGTAGCCTGGAAATTGATGTTTCTTTTCGCACATTCCTATTTCCTCTGGAACATCCCTGGTCTCACAGTGTTTTTCTAAGAATTCTGTTGATTTGTATTTATTACATAAATAGGATTGTCAAAGCAAAAAAAAAAAGTTTGAGCTGATGCTGGAGGAGTTTATGAGGCAGGCCACTGTTCCAAGAGCCTGGATGGGCTTGAGGGAACTTCACAGCGTCGACTGAAAATGGCCTGGGCCTGCTTCTGCCTTTTTTCTTTTAAAGCAACAGTTTTGCTTTAATAGGACTTGAAATTTTTAACCCAGTTTTGCTTTGGGGGAAAATGTATTAACCATATGTCATGTCAAGATACCGCTTTTTAAAAATTTTCGAATGAAAGTCATCTCTCATCGCTGGGGTTCTTTCTAGGAGCACACCTGCCTTGTTAATCAAGTTCTCTGACTTTTTAATTTCCATGTGCAAATGGGACGCTCAGCAGCCAGCCCTAGAAGGAGTGACTGTCCTCATCAGCATGGCTAAAGGGTTGATGAAATACTTGCAGGTACCTGGCAGGGCACTGTAAAATCAGTCCCCTGGCCTCTAAATCTCTTAGAAGGGAGTGTGCATAGTCAACACCCGGGTTTACTGATGGGTGACAGGTGAGCACCGTGTCCTGGCTGGTGCCCCGGTCTCTGTGATTTCTGATTTGTATTTATTATATAAATAAGATTGTCAGAGCAAAAAAAAACTTTTTAAAAGAAAAGAAATCACTCATAACCCACTTTTTTAAGTCTTTTTTTATATGTTGACATTTTTCATTATGTGGCTTTAATACAATTTTAAGTGCTGCCTTTTTCTTTTTAACTTTACATGATAGCTTGCACTGCCCTAGTCTATTTGATATTGTAGTTAGTCTTCTCTTATTTAATCAAGTTAGTATGACATTTATAGAGGTCAGGAAAGCCCAGTCAGTAGCATGTGGTTGGCATGCATTTGTTTTTCAGAACACTGAAGGGCTGACTCTCATATGTCTTAGAGCTCCTGAGCCCCGTATTTCAGAGCACCCCGAGTTTTGATAACTGGGTCCTGAGATTTATTTGTCTCATTCTCTATCACCCACACAGGCCACTGGCGTATGTTACTTTTCAGGTGTTTTATAATAACATGGACAACAAAGTGTGTGTATAAACGACGCAGACAGGTCACTCTGATGGAGTAAACATAGTGGGTTCCGGAAATAGTCTCATTTCCCCCAAGCATTTCCTAATGGACCGAAAGGGAATGACTGAACTTGGTTAAGGCTTGAGGCATCGTCTTTGCCAAATGTCAGTGCCTGGCCATTTAATTAGTGTCAGTCATGGCACCCACCTGGTGGGGAGTTCACCAGGGGAAATTGATCTTCACCTTGCACAGAGCACCGAGGGACAGCCTGGAGTGAAGGAGGCTGGGAGGAGGGCTGCCTCACGTGGACGAGCTGTGAGCAGGGTGCTGTGGGCGGAGGTGCAGCACAGCCAGGGGGCAGCATGGGAGCACTGTGCACCTTGGGAAGGAGGAGACAGAAGTGGAAGAGGGCAATGAACACAGCTTCGCCATCTTTCCCAAGCCCGGCCTGGGGGAGGATGATGGATGGCTTCTTGTCATCTTTTGTCTTTCTTCCCGGGCAGCTGAAACAGAATCTCTCTGCTGAGACCAGGGCTTGAAAACTGGGAGTCTGTGGGCCCAAAGCAACTGCAGAACTTTTTTTTTCTGGTTTTCAGTTTTGTTTTGTTTTTTAAATTGAGGTATTATTTATACATAATAAAATTCACACGTTTTAAGTGCACAGTTGGACGAATTTTGGTCATGCTATGTAATTGGCAACCACCACAACAGGAGAAGACATAGACCAGTTCTCTCGCTCTGTCAAGTTTTCTCTCGTCCCTTTGTACTCAGCTCCCTGCCCCATGCCTGTCCCGGGCGGCCACTGACCTGACAACTCTGTTTCTGACAACAGAGTTTTGCCTTTTCTAGAATGTCTGACGAAGGGAATTATGCAGTATGTGTGGTCTTTCGTGTATGACTTCCGTAATTTAACATAGCGGTTTAGAAGTTCATCCATGCTGTTGTGAGTGTTAGTATCTCATTCCTTTCCATTGCTGAGTGACATTGCCTGGTAGGGATCTACGACAAGTTACTTTGTCCATTCACCAGTTCGTGAACGTGTAGGTTGCTCCCAATTCGAAGCTACTATAAATAATGGCGCTCTGACGTTTGCGTGCGCGTCTCTTTGTGAACACAGGCTTTTATTTCTCCAGGGTAAATATCTAAGGGTAGGACTGCTGGGTCGTATGATAAAGAGCAGCTTATTTCAGGCCAGGGGGCATACATAGAGGATTTCAACCTTGGTAAAGCGGTATCCTTTTTGACTCACCCAGTTAGAGCTGCATTGTCTCCCAAACTTCAGTAATTTGAGCAATACCATCACAATGGTATTTTTTTTTATCCTATCTGCCTAACATCTGTACTGCTGTTTTTCTTTAAATGGGCTCACTTTTGTTTTACATCTAAATGCCTTTTTCAGGTACATCACACAGAGAATTCTCCGTGGTTCAAATGTGCTAATTATCCTCTTAATTCACATATTAAAATAAATGAATAAGTAAGTAAATACAATGTTAAGAGCGTACATGAACATTTAAAATAACCAATAATCCCCTCGGAGTGCCTGCAGTCAGCCGTGGTGCCCGCAGTGGTGTGCACCTAGCAGGTGGGAACCCGGCCCCGCAGGTCTTGGGGGTTTCTTGCCCATCTCCCTCTCTAGCCTGGGAGTCCCTGGAAGGGAGAACTGGCTTTCTTGTCTGTATCTCGGTGTCAGTGAGCCTGGTGCATAGTATGCACTCAGTAAATGTCTAATGAGTGAACCATTCTCTCACTACCGCAGGCGAAACACCATTAGCAAATAGAAATACTTGCTCTTTCCTCTCAGTCTTGAGTCCCCAACTCAGATGAACTTGGGCACGCAAACCTGGAATCAACACATAGAAAGTACCAGAACATGTAGGAGTGAAGCAGTGCCTGTTGTTTTGCCTCCTAAAACTTCTCTTAAATGACAGAAGTGTTATTCATTGAATTCCCCGGATGTGAAGATTCTTAGGGAAATGTCGATGTCAACATGGCACCTCCCTTGAATTTTACTGCGTGGTGTCTACGGCTGCCGCGTCCGATGAAAGCATTTGCATTTGATTACAGAAAGCATTTTCAAGGCTCACAATTTCTAATCTGGGGGTTGGTTAATTTTATAAGCAGTAGTAAGAAACATATTGAGTAGAAGGAAAAGGGAGTAAGTATTTAGATATATAAAAAGCATCTAATTTTCTTAAGCCTCTTAAAAATATATTTTGGGGAGGGAAAGTGGTGGCAGGAAAATGGAGACAACTGTGCTTGAACAACAATAAAAAAGTAAATTAAAAAAAATTTTCTTCGTGTTTAAGGTGAGAAAGATAAACGGACTTGCTGGTTTATTTGCATTGGTTTTGCTTTCTTCCCATAATTGCTGAGGTGGCTTTGTTTATAAAAAGGGAAGTGGCGCCAACCTCAAGAGGCAATTGCCCAGTCTCAATTTGGATGTTGTGCAAGTTTCTCTGACTTACTTTAAACATGTGCAGGGTGAGTGTGGCACCAGCTTATCATGGGAAGTTCCTTCTCACACTGTTGGAAAAGGCAGGAGCTGGGGGCAGAGGGCAGGAACATGGAGGAGGCATCGTGTGCGGCCCCCCACCCCGGCCCAGCGCCGCCCGCACCCAGCAGCCCTGGCATGAAAGGCCCCCAGGGAGACGGGGAGAGCTTACTCCTTCAGGGACCCTTTCACCCCACATGCGGCCTGTCCGCTGAGGTTAATGGCGGTCACTTCAAACAGAAAGCAGAAGAGGCTAAAATTGTGTTTCTAATCATTTTTGCTGCCTTCTGAGAAGTTTGACTAAGAGTACAAACTGTCCTGCAAGACATATGAAGTAGCTACAGCTCTACCTAACATCCCGCGAGGCGCTTTGAGGATGAACTGTTGTAGAAGGAGCCTCTTCCCTCTGGTCGCTTCCAGTGTCTTGTTTGCTGAGCGTTCCGTGCCTGAGAAAAACAAAATGAAGGAAAGTGATTATGTCTATTCCAGTAGGCGCATCCAGTGAAATTCAGAAGTATTATCTCAGGGTCTGTTTATTTCCGTCTATTTTCTGTAAAGCGGGGTGTGTTTGCATGCTCATTGGAAGACCGATGGCCTGCAATTAACTGGCCCCAGCTAACAACTCCAGCTGGTTCTGAGGACCCAGAAGCACACCGCTTCGTAGTGTTTACCTCCAGCCCATGAGGTTTGTAAGTGTTTTCTAATTTTTCTAGCGCAGACCTTATTCCTGAGCCTGATTTACATGCACTTGGAGACTAACCTCAGTGAAATAACTTCGGATTTCAGGTCTTGTTTAGTCCAGACAGAAAATATCTGGTCTCCATTCTATATTCGTTTGTGCACTATTGACAGTGAAAATGTTAACACTGAAGATGTGAACATGGGGTTGCTGAAATAAATGTGCTCGTTGGTAAATTTGCTTTGGTCAAAAGTAAAACTATTAAACACAACCGAAACAAACCTATGCATAACCTCCCTCTTATTATTTTCTTGGTCAGATGCTATTTCCTTAGTTTTCTTAATTTGGGCTAAGTCTCCTAGAAGAAAAAATAATCACCCTCTCTTTGTCAGCGTGCACCGTGGAATTTGTTTAAGCAAAGGGTCGGGTCACAGCACCCGGAGACTGTGTTTTTTTCCGCTGAGGAATTGGGTTTTCCCGAGCATGTTCCGAAGTGCATGGACAAATCATTAAGTGACATGAGTGAGCAGAAAGAGAGAAGTATTCAAAAATTCTCTGACCTCTGCTACAAGGGTGGCTGACAGAAGACACTAGCTTTAATTGCTTGTTTCTCTCTTGGCCAGTTTTTGTTTCAATAAAACATTCCGTGGTCTTGAGGCAAAAGGTGATTGGGAAGGCAATATTTTGATTTTAATGGTTATATCAATTTTTCTTGATTCAGAATGATCAAAAATATTTTTCTAAGTATAATCCAATAGCATTTATACACAAATTATTCCAATGAGGCAGAAAGAGGCATATTAATTAGCACTGCACAGGAAATGGGATTTAAACAGAAACCTGCAAATCTTTTGCCTTTCTTCTGTTCTTGGTATTTGTGAAAAGAATGTTTGATTTTCTAAATATTCACTCTCAACAGAGAAACAACAGAGCTTTGTTTCATAACAAGAAAATGAAGCAGCTACCTGAACACCTTTTTTCCTCCGTATTGGCATATGTGTACTTGCTTTAAACTCTTCTTCACCCTGTAGCGGAGCATCCATAGCACATTCAGATTCTTTGTCTATTTTCTTTCTTTTTAAAGGAACATCCAGGTTGGTATATTTACTTTTTTTTTTTTTATCCTTCCCTGAGGACATTTTTTCATAGCTGTTTTTAGAGAGGAAGGGAGAGAGAGAAACATCGATGCGAGAGAAGCATCAATCAGTTGCCCCCAATGTGCACCTGGACTGGGGATCATATGCACCCTGACTAGGGATCGAACCCGCAACCTTTTGATTACTGGATGATGCTCCAGCCAACTGAGCCACACTGCCCGGGGCTGTATTTACATTTTAAAATAAGAGTGTTCATTTGCTTTGGAATGGAAGCTTCCAGCAGCATTGTAGATTCACAAGCTAATATATTTAGCAAATACTGTCAGAGAAACCTTAAAGCGGATCTCTACCACGTTTTACGCTCAATAGAGCTGCCAAAATCCCTGTTTTCCAGAGCAGTGTTATATATGTATACATGTTGAAAAAATGGAAACAAAAAGCAGAATCCTGGCTGTGGCACCGTGCCCCGTTGTAATAATCACCCCAAGACGGGGGGCCGCGTGGCTCATCAAATCCCGAGATGAGTGTCTATGCCGCTCTGTCTTGCAGACTCTGTGCATCGCCTCACCACGCTGAGCATGGTGTCTACCCCTTGTCTCCCTCTGACTGTTGCCTTCCTGCCTCGGGAAGTTTTTGCTGACCCCAGCAGAACACCGCTGTGTTTACTGAAAACTGCAGATGTACATTCTTCCTGATGAAACCAAGGCAGGAAAAAAAGAATTCTAACTTCAATTTTATAAGTTTAGTAATTTATTGCGTTAAGCTAGGACAACACAGCTATTGCTTAGCAACACTGGATTAGGCAGAAAATAATTTAAGCTACCAAATGAGAAACACTTGTAATCGAATCTGCCCTAACACTTGTTTTACCACATGGCTTAACACCCTTTTGCTCACACATGGTTAAACACATGTTTGAACCGATGTTTTAACACCCGTCTCACACATCTTTATGCTCTTTGTTCACATATGCTGAAACACATGCTCCGACGCCCTTTGCGCGCTGGTCGTGGAACACAGGCAGAGCACTGTCTTGGGTCTCATTTTCCAGAATTCGCTGCTTAGTCACAGGCAGCCAAAGACTGGTGCCTAGAAAAGTCACAGTTCTTTCTGCCAGGTGACCTCCGTTCTGGGGTCCCTTCGGTGCGTCTGGAGAAGAGAATACCCATGGAGGTGACCATTGCCAAGGTCCTTTGTGTCTACCCCTGAGTGGTGGCCTTTTCAGGGATTTCAGTGATGGGCATGTCATGTCACAAAGTATTGTTTTCCACCCGGGCCTGTCGACTTGTGTTTTCCCAAAATGCCAAGTTCGAAAGTCTTACTCATGGCCAGACATAGAATTGAGGTGATTTTTTTTTCCTCCTAGGTTTCACTTGGCAATCTCAGCAGAATGGAAAATATACATACACCGGAGTAGGGTACTTGTGCTGCAGAAATCTGAACATAAATGGAAAGAGTTTCGCCGAGTCTTTCATGAATCTGATTGTTTGGAATCTCTCTCTCTCTCCCTCTCTCTCTCCCCTCCCCCCTTCTTTTTCTTCCTTGTGGCATCTGCCATCACCTTAGCAAGCTGACTGTCTCCTATTCACTCTGACCATCTAGACCAGCCATTCACAGATTCACAAAAGATTGCTCCTTTTTCCTAATGTTGTGGGACACATTATGATAGCAGTTTAGGGGGTATGCTTCTGAGCCAGACTACTTGGGTTTGAGTCAGGTTAGGCTTCTCACCTGTGAAATGGGAACGTTGATAGTCCCCACCTTACTGAGCTGTTGAACTTGATGAGATGACTCAGCACGTAGAGATCTCTTACACAGTGTCTGGCACACAGTCAGTGCTCCAAAAACAGTAGCTCTTAACTCAAGTGTGACAATAACCCAAATTTAAACAGTGCTGTACGGTTTACAAAATGTGTCATATCCCTATCTTTTCACATCCCTTTCAGAACATTGGACGGTAAAACAACATCCCCATTTTACAGAAAGGCAAACTGAGACCCAGATATCTTAAGAACTCTGCCAGAAATTGAGTAGCTAGTAGGTGGTGAAGTCGGATATTGAATCCTGCTCCCTGACACCTAAGTCAGTGTTTTTCCTACCATGTTCCAAGGCTGGTCCTGCAAAATATACAGAGAAGAACCAGAAAAAAACCTTCACATCAGAGAGCTTACGGGGCAGGGGGTGGGGGAGATACTGACAAATGAAAAATAGCTTCCATTTATTGAGAGGGAACTATGAGTCAGCCCTATACTAAGTACTTCACAATAAATCATCTCTCTTCATCTTTACAACAAGCGATTTGACAGGTGAGAAAACTGAGGCCTAAAAAGCATAATGAACTTCTCCTGAGTCAAAGAACTGATAAGTAGCAGAACTAGAATTTGAATGCAAGCCTGATTCCAAATAAAACCCATACCTTTAACCATTACTCATATTGGCTCTTGACCAACAACAATAAATGAGTTCATAGACAAACTGTATTGTATAAATCAATTTTGGATGAAGTATGTTCTTCCCTTAATCATTCCTTGTTATGCTGCTGTGTGATGTTTGATTGGTTTTGTTCATTTTTAACATTATGAAGTGGATAAGCATAACAAGAAATAAAAGTTACGGTCATTATATGAAAGCTTTTGCAAATTAAATCCACATTTAGTCTGTACTGCCACCTTGATGAAATTCAGGACTATAAAATGTGCTGCCCAGCCAAATCTTCGTGGAAATTTTCTTTTACAGGTAATCTGTTCTCACAATTATCTCAACATAAGAATCATTTAAATTCTATGGCTTTCAGGTCCCAAGGAGTGTTAATGGACGCTAAATTAAATTATTTGAAAATAAATTCTACTTCATTGGCTGGACTCTAAAAGGTCAATATTAAGGAAACTGTATTAATAACGATACCCTTGAGTTTGGTAGGTCGGAAGAGCATTTTTCATTATTGTCCATTAATAACTCAAGCTATCTTTATAGCTGGCATTAAAGATAACTTAGAGGTGACTGGAATCCTTGAGCTAACTTTCCATGTTAAATTGGTTTGGACCCAGATGGAGAGACTAACAATCAGACCATTTAAACACAGAACAGGATCAGCCAGGAATAGCAACACTTGGATGGCTGACTTGGAGATGTAAGCAGGAATTAGTGATTACTTCGAATGGCTGGGAGATCCCAGAGGACAGTTTGGGGGGTTCTTCATTCTCTCCATTCCGTTTTTGACCTGAACACAGAATTGTGAGTACAAATATCTGGCAACCTCAAAATACAGGTGCAGATTTGGAATCTAAAAAGCCTCACTTGGGTCTCTTTGTAGTTTAACTGAATTTCACTATGTTCAAGTTCAAGATCAAATACTTGCATTTTCATGTAGCCTTTGCCAAATTTCCAAACCTCTAAGCACAAAATCCTCAGCCTTCATTTCTTTGCTTGCCTGGAAATCTAGGTAGCACTGAGCCAAAAGTAGAAGTTATGAAGTGAGATTATACTTGATTAGGAACAAAAAAAAGTCCTATGTCCAGAAATGCAGATGTGCACAGCATTCCTAGGGGAATGTTGGTATTTGATCTCCGAGTCTTAAAGGTTCATGTTCCCAACGTTCAGAGATGCAGGGAGCCAACTTTTATTTGTAACTAATGCCGAAATTACTCTGGAGATTCTAAGAGTATTACATTACAAATCAATCGGCTTTGGAAATCCTGCAGCTCGTGAGTTACAAATATCACGGTGTGAGAGAAAGGGGCATTAAGCGAAGGACGTCATTCATACCCTTGACTTACACCGTTGCGGCATGATTGTGAGTATACGGTGTGAGTTTCCATTTCGGTGAGGAAAAGAAAAGGGAGCCTATTGACCCTGCAAGTCAAGGCCCCAGGAAGGAACCAGAAAGTGAAGTCCTCTTTTGTGGAGGGGAAGCGGGGTGGGGTGCAGCACTCAGCTCGGGCTGCGATATATTCTTTTTCTAACACCTAACTTCAGGACCTGGAGCACGCCGCTGACTTACTGAGCAAGGCTTCCATTTTAGTGGAAGTTAAAGGTATTCACAAAATAATACCCTTCAACACACATAGCATCCATAGCCATCTATGAAAAAGATACACACAGCTGAGATGTCACCTCAAGGGGAAAAGTTTAGCAGGACCAAATCGAATGTTAAAATCAAGAATAGTTAGAGGCATTAATGTGTCACACTGCTACCTTTTTTTAAAAACCTTAATAAACTGAATTCTCAATAGGTACCTGGTACTCCTGTCTGGTATGAATTAATTGGAGTTCCTTTTGGGCTAGGCCTTTCTTATTTTAGACTAGTGATTATTTTTTTTAATTAATGGCTTTAATTCCAACAACCACAAAGATGGATAAATCTCTATTTTGGTTAAGGAATGAGTTCCCATAGGCAAAATTATACCTTTTGTACTTTTCGCTAGTAATATCTTCTACTGTATGTGTTTCACTGTAAGGTTAATCTGCCCTTACTATGAAAAGTTGTCCATTGAGAATTAAATCTATTAAATCATCAAACTTTAGGAAGAGTTGTTTTTTAAAGATTTTATTTATTGTTAGAGGGGAAGGGAAGGAGAAAGAGAGGGAGAGAAGAAACATCTGTTTGCAAGAGAAACAGCAACTGGTTGCCTCTCACGTGCCCCCAACACAGGACCTGGCCCACAGCACAGGCCTGTGCCCTGACCAGGAGCCAGACCAGCTGCCCTTCGTTTCACAGGACAACGCTCGGTCCACTGAGCCACACCAGTCATGGCAGAAAGAGTTTTTAAAGCAATCAGAATATATGATCTTCAAAGTATTCCTAAAATTTGGAATATAATGCATTACATTAAAAAGTGAATGTACAATATATCATAAAGTAATTGGATAAGTGTACGGTATATTTTAAGTGGACAGTATAAAAGTAAAAAATAAGAAAATGAAACACCCCACGCATACCGTTCACATCATACTGATAAATTCAAATTCAGGTTGTGGTGCTTGAACATTTGCTATTTCGCCTGTCCTCACTAAGGATGTTTTTCAGATCTTAGATTGTGATGGATGCACTGTGGAGTATAAAAATGATTATGATTTAGGTTGCTGAAAATAGCTTGCCAAAACTGATAATGAAAGTTATTCAGGATGTTCTGTCAAAATCCTTTCCAATTAGTGTTGAGGTCTTAAAGGGCCAGACTTAGCTTTTTATGAACATGTTAGGTGCATTGATTTTGGTTTGACTGATGTATGCATCGTGTGACTATCTCATGTGTCTCATGATAGTGCACAGTTTCAGTTCTTTTCACTTGGTTTACCCCGTCTATTCTTCGGTCTTATTTAAAATTCAGAATTACCTGCTTCCTAGTTTCATAACTAACAACTCCTTAGGAAGCCAGGCCCTGTAGTTGAGGTTACCGCTAAGGCACCCCATATTCAAGTAAACTAGAGACAGGTCTGACTACTCGACGGTCAAGTTTAAATACTTAAAGTTATCATCTGACCCTTCGTCTAACCACTTACAGACAATGAAATGAAAGTTGTGCATAAACCAGGGGAAAAGAGATTTTTTTTCCAAATAGTCTTTTCTAAATGAAGAAAACTAGTTGTGCCGGCAATGATCAAATCTTTACTATCTTTCACCATGCTAACAATGTAGCGTATCCAAAAGTAAAGGATCCAGTTCTTCTTCTCTTCTTTTCTCTAGGTATTTTTCAAAAAGACAAAAATTTAAGCTTGTCATTCTACAGTGATCAAATTCAGGTTCATTGTTAATTTTCATAAGAATTTTATATTCCTATTTTTTCTACTGGATCTTAAAAGATAGCTTTTGGTTTATTTCTGTCTTTCACTCCAAACGGTGAGAATTGAGATTGTTGTTTTTGATGCCTTGCTTTCTTTGCCTGGATAAACGAACACAGTTCAAATTACAATGGCCCAACCCCATGCTTCTTGAGGTCTTTTCTCCCCATGTGACTTAGACCTAGCCTCACTGATAAATGGCTGAATAATGTGAACAGTTGTCCAGCACAATGCTGTGGCCATAGTGTGTGATTTAACTAACATTTGTCGTGTATCTGCATGATGAAAAGAGTTAGATTCAGTCGGGATCCAAACATGGGGCGGCGTTGAAGATGCCTCGTGTGAAGCAATGAGATAAGCGGGGTCTGCTTGTCAATGCCGTACTGGCCGCGGTTCTTAGATTCGGGAGGCTGGCTTCACCTGGCTAATGTAAGGAAAAGAGACTTAGGAGAGTAGCTTACAGGCTCTTTGGGAAAGCCAGTGAAGAGACCAATCAGATGGCTCGGGGGAGCTCAATGCTATAGTCTTACCCCACATGTCACCCAGGATACAGGCACTAGGCCCCACAGTCTCTGTCCCAGCTGTCCCAGAAGACCAAATGCAGCCCTCTCCCCTACACACACACACATACATGCTTACCAGAAGTAGCTGTCTCTTCCCATGCAGCTGCCTCACATTGCTCATATCCACTTCCTAAGTCTTGTACAGACATCAACCTCGAAGGACCCAGGCCATATCTGGAACCTGGTTGCAAGAGGAACTCGAAGATGTAGTTCTTAGTTTCTAGCCTTTGCAGTCGAAGAAAGCTGCTAAAAAGGATCAGAATCTGTGTGGAATAAGCCAATGCTCAGGAGCCCCCATGGATGCTGTGAAGTGGTGATTCTCAAACTGTGTTCCAAGGAACCCCAAAATTTGGCCCACTCACCTGAAAGTTGCCAAGGAGGGGGAGAGACCAAGCAGGCAGGACTTCCTCTGGAGCAGCACCGTGTTGACCTAGTCACCTGTTGGGCGGGTCCATAGTTGTTGGTTTGAAAGTTTTCTCCTCATTTTTTTGTGTTTGCTTTTAAGTTTCAAAACCACTGCTAACCTGCGTGTATTCCTCAGTCTTCTATCCACTACTTTGTTCATGTGAGGCAGGTTAAGACAAGTGTAGCCTGGAATTTCATTCCATACCAAGCTTTTTGATAGGACATTATTACTTTCTCAGCCACTCTTTGGAAATAACTGCAAATTATACTCTTCACTCACGTGCACTGTTAAGGAAAGTGCTGCTCACAGGCCCATTCATATCAGGGTTTTTAATGTGAAGTCGCCACCTCCTGAGAAGATGCCTTTGAGTTTTTTCAAAGCCGTCCCAGCATCTCAGGAAACCTCAGCTGTGGAGGACTATCCAGTTACTGTAGCCATAGGGGTGAAGAGACTAGACACATTTAATTACTCTTCAGCGACTTTATCTCACTGGACATCAAAACCAAAATTAGCAGTAGCAGAAGACAGTGGTTACAGGGGGTTAAATTAATCAATGTATGCTAATTAAATAGCCATTGTGCCTATGTCGTTAATGCCTGTTTCCGGTGGCGGAGAGCTCTGAGGAAGTCTTACCTACTTTGGTCTCTGTACTTTTAACTTTTTGCCATGTGGACTCAGTTGAAAGGAAACAACTGCTAGATTAAGTAGGAGAGAGACGAAGATGTCACCTGCATATATACTGGTCTTCATGAAAGGATTTTGGTGAAGGCTCTTCTCCTGTAGTCTCCCTAGAGCCTCTCAACCACATTATCACTTACAGCCTTTCCCACCCTGAACCCCGCTGCTCAAAACCAACAGACTCTCAAGAAACCTGGACTTTTGCTTCCAGTTCACTGCATCATCTTTCCTGTGTTTTCAGGGTGGCCTACCCTCACCCCTCCCTGTCATGCCACAACAAAACCCATGCCTGCCCCAGGCCAGCAGCCCCACAAGTTCTTAAAGCGGCAGAAGCTCTCTCTTCAGTAAGGCAGTGCTTGTCAGGCTGTTCCCACCTGCTGCCAGTAGGCTTCCAAGTGTTTTGTTTCTGTTATATCTTCCATGGTTTTCTTCTACAAAGAAAAGTGGTGAGTTTGTTGAACTATTCATAATTTTAAAAATAGAATTTAGATATTTTAAAAATATTAATCTCCTATCTGTTAACTCTCGTGAAACTTCAGAAAGGTGTAGGGAACAAAATAAAACTTCCTGTCAGCCTCATCCTCCACTGAACCAGTGCTAACCCTTTAATAGGCGTTTCTTAGGCCTTTTATCAGTGCACAGTCTGCATACGAACAAATGAAGGTATTACTGGCGTTTTCAGTTTTAGTAACCTGTCTGTGATTTACTGTTACTATAAATAAAAAATGTTTCAGTTAGTATCCTAATTTGGCAGTTGATGTATTTTAACATAAAGAGTAGAAAAGCTGCCAGGATTACTTATTTAAGTTTGGCTTATAAACTATAAAAGTCTATTTTGGTTCACATAATTGCATTTTAGCTTTTTTCCTACCTTCAGCTGTAAAGCATCATCCCAAGTCAGCAGCTGCAGTCCGGTTACACTTTATTAAGTATGTGGTCAACTTTTGCACCCTTGATCCTGGCCAAGTTTGTTTGGGTAAGAGGTTGATAACACTCTTCACCCCAGAGAAAGAAGTTGTTTCTTTTCTGCTAGACAGTTCCGTCCTGATAACATTCAGGAAGTTCAACATGAAGAGTCATTGCTTTTCTGTCAAAGAAATGGACCCATCCTTTCACAGTGTTTGCCCGACTTATAAAATAGATAATTCCGCGTGCAAAGGAGGAAACGTCTGTAGTGTGTGCACAGGGTATGGGTACCACTGCAGGCCTGTTGGAATATAAAGTAATCCAGACACATTCATATTTGGAAAAGCCTGGGCCTCCAGGTGTGCTGATATACAGTGTTCATAGTTTACACCTGGGCGTGTTTAGGTAAGTGGAATAACAGGTCTGTATAAATAAGCTGCATTGATTAGGAGAGCAGATGTAAGCTTGGGAATACTTGTGTTAATGCTTCTGTTTTGTTTTGTTTTTCAAGGAAGGGACTGTATATTCCTTACACAGAGGACTGTTTTTCTAACAGTCATAAAAGTAGAAACACTCATCTCTAATATTTTATGCCATGCCAGCTACATCTTCAACGAGATGCTTTGTTTTAGTTATTCTTCTTCTTAGAGATACTTCTAAAACGATGTGTTCTGCATAGTAATTGAAGCATTACACAGTACTCTTGACAGAAAAGCGTCACTGAATACTCCAAGTCAGAAATGAAGAAATATTTTTCACGACATGGCATATTTCAGATGTTTCCACCATTCAGGGATCTTGTTTTTAATGGCCAAACACACCACTAAACGCTACTCGTGACGTTTACACCAAAGCGGTACTCTGCATATCTGCATCTATCCATTACGTAGCTTCCCCCACTTAGCAGGTTCCTATGAACCTTTTCCCTTGGTATTAAAGAGTGGTTCTTAGCTGATGGGCAGAGAGCCACAGCTAGCAAGTTGGTGCCATCCCCATGGTTGCCGGGGCTTTCTAAACTGTGGGCTTGCTGGTCCTCAAATGTCTGTAGTGAGGTCTCTTAGGGATTCTGCACAATCTGATGATTTGGGATTTCACCAGATTAATGTCACTTGACATGTCCATCATGTTCCTAATTAGATATCACCTTTTGTCCATCATTATTTTCCCCTTTACCTCACTCACCTTCTTCCTTTTAAATTCTTGATTGTTCTCTGCCTTTGTTTTCTTGTAATCACCACTTCTTCCCAGTAGTGGGTTCCCTTTGGGGGGCCTTCTCTTTAGTCAATGTCTGGGTGCTTTGCTAACAAACACCTCAGGAAAGGGACAAAAAGTCGGAGCCCTGTTTTTTTTAATAGATAAAGAGTTTGTGGATGAAGATTTTTGACCCAGGTGCCAATGCCCCCAACAGTGTCTGTCTCCCAACAGGACTTTCCCTCGGTGCCTTGGCCAGGCCTCTGTTGGCTCTCTGCATCCTTCCCATCCACCCTGCTTTCTCTTCACCTGCACTCCAGGCAGACCCAGCTCCTCCCTACTCCCCAGCCATGCCTCCAGCTCTTCCCTTGCTCATGCTATTCCTCCTGCCTGGACACTAACCTCCCGCTCTCCCATCAAAGCCCGACCCATCCTTTCAGCATCACATCTCTAGACAGGCTGCATCCTCAAAGACTGGAGATGCCATTCTCCTGATCCCTCCAATGGGAGTGGCTCCCTGTCGCTTTGATTGGACTGCTCCTGTTGACATACGCTACATGACTTGTGTTTTATTTATGTCAGCTCTGTCTCATTCCCCCGACCACACGGTAAGCTCCTTACGAGCAAGGAGTGTATCTCTCAGAGCTGACTCCCAAACAGCCCTGGGCCAGGTTTCCCTCACATAGAAGACCCTCGGTAACTGTTGGCCCATGAGAACTTTTAAACCTCCGATTTGAAACTGTTGGTTCTTCCCCAGTTGAAATCTTTAAATTGTATTCCTCTACTGATATTGAGGAGTAAGTTTGGAAATCACAGGTAGTATATCTAAAAGCACATGAAGACCAGCCTTGGTTATGTTTTTAAGCAGTGCCCGAAGAGAGCTCAGTTTCAAGCTGAGGTTTACTCAGAGCTTATGCTCTTGCATGTTGACTTTTTTCCCAGACCAGTAATATAACTTATCTTGGAGAGCCTTGAGCCATGAGCCTTAGCTCTTATTTCGAGAGTCTTCCTCAGCTTCGTCAGTCTGCATGGCTATTCTTTTATGTGTGTGAGCTTGGAGACCTTGGAATCATGTTACATTGCAAATCCAATTCTGCCTCAAAAGAACTTTTTCCACAGTTTTCTGCATTTCTGAACAGGTTACAAAATGTCACAATTCAGTCGGGCCAATTATTAGATTTTCATTTAATGGGCAGTTTTAATGTTCTCAGAGAATCTGAATAGTAATAGCATTTTAAACGACTGCATTCCATTTAAAGACTCACAACCAGCTCTGCTCTCTTTGAGTTCACCTAGTTATATTTTTGGGTATCATTTAAATTCAGGCTCCCAATCCATAGGAAAATCAATGAGTTCATGAATAGCCTCATTTTTAAAACTTTTCAAATATTTTATCCTAATTATAAGGCATATCTAGTGACATTAATTTGATGAAATCCCAAATCATCAGATTGTGCAAAATAGCCCTGACCAAGGAATAATTTAGAGGATTTTTCAGTCCAACAAATGTACTGTTTTTTTAGGACCGGATCCTGGCTTTGCTTACTGTGAGAAAAACTTTCTGCCACTAAGGTTTGGGGGCCATGTCAGCATAGGTCAAACTTTGTGCTTTTTTTCATAGTTGTGTTTGTTTAGCATGTTTTATTTAGCCTATTAAATGAAAAGCATTCCTCCTACTAATAATAATCACCCCTGACATTTGTATAGCAAATTCTTATTAGTAAATCACTCCCACATGTACTGTCCCCGGGCTTGGTGAGGTTCAGGGTCACTCCCAGACATACAGTGAGTAAATGGCAAAGCCCGCAGTGGAACCAGAGCAGGCCAAGTCCAAGACCAGTGACCTTACACACACGACTGGTGTGCGTTCCTGTGAACCACCCTGAATCCTGTGGAGAACAAGATGGAGAATAAGCCAACACAGTGATGACTGTTGGAGTCACGTGTTTTCTGCTGCGTCATCCACAGCTGATGAACTGTCCTCTGGGGTAACAACAGAAAGTGGATTCTCCAAACAAACCAGGCTACAGTTTGAGAGAAACCCACAAAGCAGGCATCTTACTCCTTCCTACCATCTGGGTGGTTTGTTGGCCTCTGGGTGGGTCTCTATTTTAATCCTTGTCCTTCTCTGCCCTAATCCAGTCTCTGTCCATCCTGGCACGTGCATAGTCTCAGGGAAGTAGACATCCCTCACAAACATTGTTTGGTCAGTGCTCACAGCTGCCCAGTGAGATAAATCCAGAGGAGACATTTCAAGCCCCTCACAATCTCTTCAATATTTGAGTAAGTGACCGCATTAGTGATCAAACCTAGAACTCCTGCTTTTCTGTCCGTGACCTATAGGCTGCTCTGTCTGCCCGAGTATCTTCACTCTTCTCTTCCCTCCCTCCTCAGCCCGAAAGCCGTAGGTGTCACATTACATTGGGCCAGCCAGACAGTAACCTCAAATCTACTCCTGCACATCTCCTTTCATTAGGCCAGTACAGAAGCAATTTGGAGGCCTCACATGTATTTTTGGTAAAAGCTCATGACTGTGGAGTTAATCAAAGTCTTCCTGGGAATTCTCATCTTCTTCATGATTGCTTTGCTGGGCCCACAGTAGGACTCAATAACTATATGTGGTCTGTGTGGTATAACTCAGCCGCATGGTATAAATTGTTCTATCACACACATATACATATGTAAATGATGTAAACCCAACTAACTTGTACAATCCAGAGGGGAAGGAAGGAAAAGGAATACATGGGGGCGGTGGACTCAGTCATTTCCCTCCCTCAAGAAGCTGTGGTTAGTGGCACATGTGTCTGTTAAGGAAAGTCGGGCATCCGGGTAGGCTTGCCCACCCGTTTTCACTTGCCTTTCACTTCCACCACTGCCTTCCCCAAACTTCGCTTCTGTTGCTAATGGAGACCGGTGTAGGTTCAAGGGATGTTGATTACATAACACCTCATTGTGCTATGTACAGATTTAATGGACTCAGGACGTGCTCTCTTGTTTTTAAATTCAGGATGACAGGCAGACTGTGAGCACCTTTGAAATTCAGTGGAGCAAAAGCTGCAGCAATCGGTGAGGAAGTCTCTACAGCCAGCCCCGAAAGCACAGGGACACATTCCGCTGGCCTCCTGTCTCCTGCTCGGGTTGTAGGACCCCTCTCCCACCCCTAGGTAGCCCCTTCCTGTGTTTCCGTGCCTACCGGAGACTCTGGAATGGCCCCTACAGCCCATCCCATTCCCACCCTGGTAGATTGGAGGCTGGGCCATGGTCCAGGTGGATGGCTCCTCCCTCCCCAGTTCCTGTCTCTGCCTGATCATTGTTCTGCCCTCACCCGCCCAGCAGCACTGGCAAAACTGCTAGTTATTCATCAACCCTCTTAGGGATCTAGAAGCCAGGGCTTTCCTTCTCAGGTTCAAAACTAAAGAACGTTGTGTATGATTTCTTAGTCATCATTATCTTCGTGACCACTGTTGTCATCTTAATTGCCCTTTATTTTAAGAATGAATGCAAAGTGCTGTATAATCATTTCTCCTTGTTTCCTTCAACCCTCAGAGCAAACCTATAAGGGAGGCATTGTTTTCTTTTTTCCAGATGAGGAAACTGGGACTTAGAAAAGTTTAGTAACTTGCCTAAAGTCACGCAATATCAAGTCTCAGCCAGGACGCAGCTACTCACACCCGTCGGCCTTGGGGGCCCAGCTCTCCTTTTCTGAAACCTCGTATGAGCTGGGTTCTCATCCTGCAGTCAGTCAGCTTCCAAGGAACATGAGTAACTATGTGGCCGAAGGAAAACATCCATTCGGTAATCAGGCTATGCTGCTATTTTGATGTTTCATTTATAGTATCAATGCTGTTTTCTGTCAGTCACATAAGAATCAGATTTTTAAGAAAATATTTAAGGAACGAAGTTACCAGCTGCACTCACCTTAAATGGAGAGAAATGCTTCAGTGACCCTCCACAGCCCTGAACACCTGCCAAGTTTGGCATGTGAGATAATTTCCTTACGGCACATGGAAGTTGCTATCCAGGCCGTAGGGAAAATGCCAGAAGGAGGTCTTTGGTGCTTCCCATGCCTTCTGATCCTCAGCCCCTGCCTTCCGTCCATCCCCTTCCCAACACTTGTGGTCACCTTCTTGTGTTCTAAATCTCCACAATGGCACCCATCGAGGCCAGTCTGTCCAGAAACGCAGTCCCCAGTGAAAACTCTTAGTCCACGAGAGACAGCAATTTCTATTACTGGAAAGCAGTCTGAGGAGGTGAAATCGCCCTAAGACGTCACCTTGGGACACAACTGAGCTTTGGAAGAGTGAAAATGGAGACAAGCAATATTGCCAACTCTCTAGAGCCAGCCAGGGATGTCCAACCTTTTGGCATCTCTGAGCCACACATTAAATACACAAACACTAATGAAAACAAAAAAATCTCAATGTTTTAAGTAAGTTTATGAGTTGGTGTTGGGCCGTGTTCATAGCCACCATGGGCCGCAGGTTGGACACCCCTGCAAGACCGTTACTGCTGCTTCGAACAGTCCACTGTCTTCCGTGCTGCGTTGGGTCTCTGCTGGAACAGCCCCCTGGCCACTTCCCCTGCTTCATTTCCTCCATAACACGTGCCACTACCTGGAATTGTATTATGTGCTTGTTGGTTTGTCGCCCTCTCCCTCTAGAGAATGTAAGTTCCATGAGAGCCAGAGCTTTATTGTGCTTGCTACTCTAAACCCAGCAGTCACAGGAGGCTTGGCACCTAGTAAGTACTTAATAAGCATGTTATCAAATGAAGACATCAACCACTTGTCACGCCTCTTTTGAACAGGGTGGCCTTTACCTTAACCCAGTTTCTTTTTTTTTCCAAAAGAACAAATTTAAGTAGCCATCAAATGACTGCTATCAATGCTTGAGATAAGGTGAATTTTTGTTTTTGTTGTTGTTTTTTTTTCTTGGATAAAAGGCCAATTTCAAGTTGACAGAGAGAAAAGAGTTAAGTAAATACTAGCTCAGGTGCTCCTCAGATGCACTACAGCCAGGAAAATGGTATCGAAGTGTCTGGAAAACACTGTGAGATCAGAAAACACTGATTTAACAAAACCCACCCTCATGTGAGTGAAAAATTGTTGTGCCTGCACAGTTCAGCTTGAAATAATTATGATCCCATCTCACATGATGTGCATTGTGTTCGTGGTTCCCTTAGAATTATCTTTGGCTTTGGGAGTTATAAGTAATGTGCATAAAATTAAAACCAAAACTTATCCACATTTGAGTCCAAATATTTCTCCTGGTAAGGTGCACCCATAGCTGTGAAGTCAAGGTTAAACCTCAGACTTATGTTTTTTATATATATTTTTTAAATTTTAAGCCCAATGGTACCTAGTAATTTGGCATGTAATAATAGGGTAGGCTCTAGAATATTCAAGAACAAATTGCATCATATTATTAAGTACTCCCTAATCTCACAAAAATGAAAAAAACACAAATTTCTGAATTTTAACATCTTTTGTATCTACCAGCAAAAAGAAGATAGTACTAATAACTAATTCTTAAATACTTTTTTTTTAAAAGCTTGACAGAAAGTAGATAATCCCAAGTAAGCCAAATTAACCTACCTGTTATCATGATTGTTTTCAAAATCAGAGAGTTTTTTTTGGGAGGGGGAATGTGTTTTTGTGGGGCCAAATTTAAGAGGTCTTCTTTATTAAAACCTTCATGACTAAAGTTATAAAGCTGGGACTAGTTGCTTTTGGAAGGTTTTTAGTTGGGGGGATAGGACGAGTGAATGGACAGGGGCACAACAAATAGTGGGGATGGAAACCCCTTGTTAATAAAAATATTAGTTGTGATAAATTAAGAAAAAAGATCTCATGTTCTCCATCTAGACCTGTCATCAGTGGGCCTGTGTACTTCCTTTTTCCTGCCAGATATTTGTTCCTGGCTGGAAGACATGTTACGATATTTATTTGATGACACACACCTGCTGGGTAGATGAAAAGCAACTGCTCCTGAGGATGACCTACTTCAAGGGCACAGCAAGCTTCTGAGGACTCGTGAAGGTTATCCTTAAATCATTTGAGTTCATCTTGATATCACCTGTTGAACATAGCTGAGACTAGCGCCTTCACAGACTCATTGGAGGCAGAGTTGCCCACCCCAGGGAAGAGAGTTCAGAGTTGGAGGTGACTGTGTGAAAGTACTAAGATAGGGAAGACACCCTGCTTTAGCATAGGAAGTGCTGTTCCCGGAGCCTGCCACCATGGAGTGAACCGTCTAGATGGCGATCTAATGGGAATACACATAGCGTGGTCCAAGACACAGAGATGGGCCCCCAGTGGCAGGCAGGGAGGATGAGGGTCCAAGGTGAGGGAAAGTGCCATGAAAGAAATTCTGATGGAGCATTCTCCTGGGAGTTGATAGGACAGAGAAGAATTTCCAGTTGAGGTCATGCAGGGAGGAGCTCAGGATGTTTGAAGTACATGGAGACACTGTCACCAAATCCATCCTTTGAAGCCAGCTTCTCTTTACATGTTCATTTCCACAGGCACATGCTGAGCACCAGCTTGGGACAAGGCAGTCCCTTAGGTAGTAAAGGTAAAAATATAAATAATTTATACCTATTTCTCAATATACATGGTCTAGTGAAAAAACACACCTAACTGAGGATTTTATTATAAAGTTAGAGAGAACAGTGGAGGCACACATGGAGTTCACAGTCCTGCTGGGCTGCCTGGAGGTGGTGACGACTGGCCTGAGTTCTGAAGAATAAGTAAGTGTGAGTTAGCCACAGAAGAGAAGACAGGGACATGGGTGTTAAAATGATATGTTGTGCTCAGGAACTATAAACTGCTCGGTTTTACTAAATGGCAAAAAAGGCAAGGCGGGAACTGGTCGTGGTACCTGTGTGTGTCTTTAGTGGGGCTGTAGCTTCCCAGCCCCTCTCCACCAGCGCTGTCTGGGACACCCCAGACATGTAATTGGGGTAAGAAGACTGTGCTTGCTGCATGTGTGCAGTTTCATAGCAAGTTCCTTTGCTCCTCTGTATAGAAAATCTGGAGATTCCACAGAAGGGACGTTGACCCACTGCCCTAAATTCCTCTATGTGAAAAATCTAGAGATTTCCCAGAAGGAACAGTGACCCACTGCTGAGGAGTTATAAGCTCTGAATCATGCCCAAGTTGGTGATTTACAAGAAATCTTTCTCTATTACTTTTATCTGCATATCTAGGGGTCATAGTTCAAAAGACTTGGCTCCAAATGATATATGCCCTCTGTATTATTTATGACAAGTGTCCTTTCAGGTCTCCTTTCTTCCTCTTCTGGTTATCTATCGCTGTGTAACTAATCACCCCAAAATACAGTGACTTGGAACAACAATCGTGATCTCTCACAATTTCTGTGGGTTGGGAATCGAGGAGCACCTTGGCTGGGTGTTCTGGCCCAGGGTCTTTTGTGAGGTTGTCTTCAGGGAGCGGGGAGCTAAAAGTTAGGGACAGACAGGATCTTGAGGTAGCTCAGGCCTGGCTGGCCATCTCTCCCTTCCTTTATGTCTTCTTCAGCTCAAGGACTTCTTATGGAGTCTCTGCATGAGCAAGTTGGAGCCTCCTTACAGCATGGCAGCCTCAGGCTTGGCAGCACAGGGCCCCAGAGATGAGTTCCAAGAGCAAGGCTGGCAGAAGCTACATGGCCTTTGCTAGCCCAGCCTAGGACGTCACACAGTGTCACTCTGCTTCATCCAGACAGCCCACCAAGTTTCCGCAGGATGGGACGTAGACTCTACCTCTTGATACGGGGGTGGCAAGTTGTGGGAACCTAGTGGGATGGGAAATGGGACCAATTTTGAAAAATACAAAGTGTCACACACCCTTCAAGAACATTTTCCTGTACTCACATAATCCTTTAAATTAGCTAAATATTCATTCATTCATTACGGCCTTGGTTGCAACTTGTCACATTCCCTTCCCACCCCCAAATCCAAGGCTTCAGTGCACACACACACAAACCAGAGCACTTCCGTTGTTTGAATGAGTCAGTCCTCTCAGTGTGTGGTGTTCCCCTCCAGAAGATGACACTTTCTAGGCGTAATCCTGTTGCCCCATCTTCAAGGAAGTTATTTTCCCATCAGGCATTGTTAAAGCCCAACGTTGCTTACACCTTTACTGAGAGGACCCTTTTGATGTAGCCGCAGAAATCTAGAACCTCAGGAGGGAATGATTTCAGATCTCTCCTTTTGCTCACCGTGCACTCAGTGGTGCTTCCGTAACAGGGTTGGGCAGTGGCATTTTGCCGAGTTCTGAATGTTTCAGGGAGTGCAAAAAAGTGTAAGAAAAGCCCGGAGTTTGAGCTCAGGGAACCTTAAAAACTGAAGCGTTAGCCTGTTCTTGATGGGAAATCTTCTAGGGTAAAGTTAAACTATTGATGTCAGTTTTACATTTTTAAATAAGTACTGTTGCAAGTGTGCTATCTTTAATAAGGACTTTAATTCCAGGGGTTTTTAACACATGTATAGTGAACAGAAGTTGAATTCTTCAGATATTTTCTGTTAAAAATATATGCCACATAAGCACTGAATTGGAGAGATTTTTGCCCTTGGGTAACCCAGAAAAGAATATAGCTCTATTTTAAAATCCCTTCCAGTTCAAGAGTTATCCAAGCAAGTAGTGTTGCCCAAGGTGTTGAATGAACCGCTAATAATAATGCTACCCTTTTATAAAGCTAAGTAATCAGGAATAAGGCTGAAAATAAGAAGACGGTCATTTATTTACTCTACTTGGCATTGTTAGTACTAATAATGCATTTCAACGCAGTGGAATTGCTAGATAATGCTTTTGTGACTTTTATGCAGGTTATTGTAATTTAAATGAACAGTCGACTGCACTGTAATGAAGAAATGCATGCCTTCCCCAACTCAGTTATCAACTGGGATTCTAGGAAAATGAGAATTTGTGTCTGCCTCCATTCACTGTGCAAACTGGAGGTCACTGTTTTCAATGTGAACCTTTTTTAGCTTTTCAACAGTGAATAATTAGGAGCTGCTGCTTCTGAAATTACCTGTATTCACTGTAGAGAAGGAAAGACTTTTATCTTCCACGATGAAATAACATTTTCTCATTCAAACTTTGTCATTCTTTTTTTAAATGGCATTTTACACCACTGAGTGAATCCGAGGTAGTAAAATAAAGAAAATATATTTTGTGTGCCTTCATAGCCTTGTTTATTCCATTTTACTTCCTTAAATCTCGGCTCCTCCTTGAAAAACGATCCAAATGCAAAAATGGGCTGAAAGCAGTTGTATGTATAAAGCAATAGTCCACGTAAAACACTGTTGCACAAACACACATGTGTTTTGCACTTTGATTTAAGTTGCGTTGGCCCTTGCTCAGTATAATGTAATGATCATGTGCTTCTATTGAGTTTTTAACGGCTTTATTGCGACTTAATTTATATATTATACAATTCAGCCATTTCAGTGTACAATTTGATGGCCTTTGGAATACTCACTGAGTTGTGCAACCATCACCACAATCAATTTGAGAGCATTTCATCACCCCAAAAAGAAACCTGGTTCCCATTAGCAGTCACTCCCCATTTCACACCAGCTCCTGACAGCCACTAGCCTGCTTCCTGTCTCTGTGGATTCGCCTATTCTGGACATTTCATAGAAATGAAATCATACAATATGTGGTCTTCCATGTCTGGCTTCTTTCACTTAGCATAATATTTTCAAGGCTCATCTGTGTGGTAGCATATATTAGTACTTAATGTCTTTTTATTGCCAACTAATATTCCACTGAATGGATATATAAGTTTTGTTGATTCATTTATCAGCTGAGGGACAGTTCAGTTGTTTCTGTTTTTGGCTCTTCTAAATAGTGCTGCTGTGAACATTCAGATGGAAGTTTTCGTGAGCACATATGTTTTCATTTCTCCTGGCTCTGAGCTAAGAGTAGAAGTGCTGGGTCATGGGGTGACATGTTTCACTTTTGAAGAACTGCCAACATGTTTTCTGAAATGACTGTTTCATATTCCTGCCAGCAATGTGGAAGTGTTCCTATTCTTCATGTTCTCGCCAACACTTGTTGTTGTCTTTTTCATTATGGTTATCCCAATGGGAGTGAGGAACTATCTCATGGTGATTTGGATTCGTATTTCTTCAGTAGCTAAGATGTTGAGCATCTTTGTATGTGCTTATTGGCCATTTGTGTTTTTTCTGTGGGTAAACGTCTGTTTCTGTTGAGTGTTTTAAAACTCCGTTACCTCACCTTGCAGAAGTAAGTTGGAAACAAATATATCTTTGTAGAGGGAAGAATTTTCAAACAGATTTACACATTGAAGACATTTTCACAATGGTAGTATTTTTGGATTCTGGAATAATTGAGCTGCTCTCAGGAGTCAATTTACTTCTGAAACTTCTTTCAATTTGATTGGCAACATGGGTATTGGTGGTCCCAGAATCACACCTAGAAAATAGCTTAAAGATTAGTTTGTACAGTTAACTCATTTTAAAAATTAGGAAAGCGAGGGTGTTAGAGGTGAATACGTAGGTGACACAGGGAATTAGTGATGGAGTTGGAATTCCATCCAGGTGGAATCCAGACAACAGAGCGGCTGTATTTACATTAGAGAGAATGTAATGCACTTTTCAAGTGGGTTCCCACTGATTCATTTCAAACTAATGGTCAAATGCTCTGAAACTAGAATCCACAACATTTGGTTGGGTTCTTAACAAATATTTTATTTTATCCTCATAGTAGCACAGGTAAGATTGATATTATTATTCTGTCCTCTTGTGTGTGGGGAAACAGGTTAGCTAACTTTTTCAGTAAACCTACGTTGTAAATGGAAGATTCTAACCCAGACCTTCTGATTCCAAGTCCCCAGTTTTGTTTGCTCTGCTCTCTCTGATGACTAAAGGATAGCACCAGCACATGGTACCCTGGCCGTCTCGCTAGACCAAATCTGATCACAAAACCACTGACACAAGTCCCCGATAGGTGGCAACATGGAGCACTCGTCTACCAGCATTAGTACCGTTACTTAGCAAATCTCATACACCTCCCTTGAGAAATAGAATATAAATTTCAATTGAAAGAGAAATTTTCTTAGTATAAAAATGTGGTACCTGAAAGTACCTACTCATATAATAACATATTTGTAGAGTCTTTTTCAGTGACAAGGAATTTGATGTATACTTCTGATGTTTGCAGTTATGCAAGACCAGTGTTTCATTGTCTTTGGATTTATACTTATGAGGACACTAAGGCTTTAGTTGCTACAATCAAAGTCCCAGGCAGAGCCAGATCTCACATCCAAGTCTCTGTCTGGGCTCCTGTGTAGTCCTGTGTTCCCCCCAATGTACCATGCTCCGCCTTAATGATGTGCTGAAGGACACTCATTCGAAAGAAGAGGAGACTTTATGCCATTATCCCAGACAACAACAGAGCTGTGGACAAGTAGAAGTTATAGGGAGGCAGTTTTGAGCCCGTATAAAGAAGACTTGATCTGCCCAACAATGAAACGTGTTGTCTGGTGAAGGAGTGAGGCCTCTTGTCATTCAACTCTTCAAGCTGGGGCTGGGTGACCGTCTGGGAGGGTAATCTAGGAGGGGTTCCTGCACTGGCATGCATATGTGTGTGCCTAGAGAAATTAGATGACATTTAAGGTCCCTTTCAACTCTGATTGTGGATCTTTGTTCTTAGTTAAGAGAGTAGACTGGCTTAAAAGGTCCTCTGTGTCCTTATTGAAGAAAGAGACTCTGGCCCTGATAAACTCCCATCCTGACGAATTAAAGGTGCCAGGCTTCCTGTTTAAAAGAGAGAAACAAGATTTATTAACTTGAATCACTAGTTCCCAAATGGTGATAACCGCAGTTCTCTCCCATGTTTTCAGATACTGTGCCCAGCAAGGGTTTCATGTACGAATAAGTTTGATGGTGAGCCTTTAATACACCATTGTCCTTTGTGACTATCCAAGAAGAGAAAGTCAGCAGCAATTCTAAATCCATTTTTTATGTTTGCAAAACACTTCAGCAGCACATTTGTCAACCTCGGCCAGTGGGTCTCAGCTCTGGCTGCACATCAGAATCACCTGGGGAGCTTTGTAAAAATGCAGATGACCTGCCACACCCCAGACCAAATGAATCCGAATCTCTAGGGATGGGTTCCCAGCATCAGCATCTTTTAATGGTTCCCCAGATGATTCTTGTATGAAACCAGGGTTAAGAAGTACTAGTCTGAGGGGGGGAAATTGGGACAGCTGTAATAGCATAATCAATAAATCATAACCAGTAAATACAATTTTTTAATTTAAATTTTAAAAGGGGAGTAAAAAAGAAGCACTATTCTTGTCTGAGCATAAGCCTAGGCAAAATCTGGACATTTGCTTTTGTACCTCAGGTTGCCATTTAGCATTCCGATTACAGTAGTCATCTCGTATTCGTGATTTCACTTTCTACAGTTTTGGCTACACGTGGTCAACCATGGTCCAAAAAATTTAACAGAGAGTTCCAGAAATAAACAATTCCTAAGTGGTAAGTTGCATGCCACTCTGAGTAGTATGACGAGATCTCATGCAGTCACACTTCACCCCACCTGGGATGTGAACCATCCGTCTGTCCAGCACATCCTGGTTGTGTTCGCTGCCCTCCCGTTAGCCACTTAATAGTCTTCTAGTTATCAGGTCAGCTATCAGAGAACACACTCAGATAACTGTTATTACAGTATATTGTTACAACTAGTTATTAATTTATCACTGTACCTAATATAAATTAAACTTAGTCATAGGCATGCATGCATAGGAAAAACGTGAGACATACAGGGTTTGGCATCCTCTGTGGTTTCAGGCGGCCACTGGGGGTCTTGGCGCACATACCCTGTAGGTGAGGGGGCCACAGTATCGGTTCTGAGTCAGTGCTCACAAGTATGATTACAGGCAGTAACTCAGAGTGGTTCACACTGCTGCTCTCGAGCCAGCCAGCCAGCCAGGCTTTGTCCACTTACTAGTTTTGCAGCTTTGGCCAAGTTTTTTAAATCTCTCTGTACCTTACTTTATACCTGTTCTTAATTTATATGTGGATATAATAATACTGCTTGTGTGATAAAGGCTAAGGTAAAGACCCTAAATAAAATAAAAGCACTACATATTCTGATATTACAATTATCATCATCATCATCATCATCACTGATTTGTTACTGTTAGCAGTGGTCGCAGTGGCAGTGGTCCTACCCAGACAGAAACAAAGCACCTACTGTGAAAATGGCCCTCTGTGTACAGGCTGCAAACAGGACCTGACCTTACCTGAAAGCTAAGGACCCTTTCTGGCAACGTTAATAGTGTGCTTCCTCAGACTCAGAGCTCCCCCGTGAAGTGGGATGTTTTTCATCAGGTTTCCGCCAAATGCTGAGGTTTAGGCCAGGTGACCTGCAGCTCCACCCAGTTCTTTGCTCTGCACTAAGCACAGGCCACAGTTCCGCCAGCCAGGGGCCTGCACTGAAGGCTGCCGCTGGGTCTCGGTTGGACGCCTGGGAAAGGTGTGCACATGTGTGGCCAGCTGACCTGAATCTCCAGGGCAGTCTCCGGTTCCAGGACCCTCCCCGCTGAATGGGAGGGCCCGAGGTTCAGAAAACACAGTCGCTATTCAATAGGAAGCAATGGCTCCGTAACCCCGGGTTCTGGGCTAATTGTGTGAAAATAAGTACAATCTGAATATGTGGGGTAGCCTCAGAGAAAAATTAAAGTGCACAGTTAGGCAGAGTTTCAACTTGGTTTTCAGCTGATGAAGAAATGATTCGAGGTAGCTCTGGTTGCTGAAGGTACAGTAGCAAGAGTCTCTGACTCTGGCATTTAGAACAAGTGTGGCCATTACGTGGACATTACAGGTTCTTTGACACGCAGTTTCCATCAAGACAACCTCCAGCTGCTATTGTGGAGATCGGTGGGATATCCCTAGGAGGAGCTCAAAAGATTGGAAAGCTGAGTAACATCTTTGTCTCAAGAATTTGTATGAGAAACTGGTTTTTTCCCCTTCTCTTCTGCAGGCATTTTGCAGCTCACCATTGCAGGCACTGCATATCTTTGTATCCCCACAGTCCTCATGTTAATAGTTGTTTGTTAGTTGTGGTCATTTAATTGAAAAAAGCTGGCATGAGATATTACAGGTCCCAATAGGTCATTTTTGTAGCCAATATGGTGTTATTGCCTTTGAGCAAACCCCTTCCAAGTCCAAATTAATCACAGTTCTTTAAATGCATTAATAACATGTAAGAGGATAGACAGAGAGCTGATGAAAAGATGTGTGTGGCCTTTAAATATGCCAGGCACCCACAGTTCTGAGGGTTACTTGCCATGGCATCGAGCCGGCAGTGTATTACAGAATTCCACATGGCATGGAGCTGTTGGTACTTGTTCTGGATTTGCTCTGGGAATGGGATTAAAGAGGATGCAAGACCAAGGCTGGGATTCTCTCCCTTTCCTCTCCAGAGTTGATCCTGGAAGCCTCCATCCCCTCCTACCAATCGGAAAGCTGCCCCAACCTCTCTTGGGGATTGTGGGCTCTGCACAATTGCTCTCTCCCCCCAAGTTCCCATGCACCTGGTGACCCCGTACCACGGAGGCCAGTGCGCTTAAACTCCCCCGTGTGACCTGTGCTTGTCCTCCCTCAGACCCCAGGGCTGGGCCAGAGTAGGTATGAACTCAAGGACTCAGCAGATAAGGGCTGTGTTTTTCATTAGCTTGCCTGTCGTACTGGCTTTACTTTGTGTGAGATTCTTTTTTAAAAAGTTATTACAGAAATGTACACACACACAGAGAAAATAATATAGTGAACCTCCATGTCCCAACACCCCACTTTAACTGTTACCAACATTTAGCCATTCTTGTTTTCTTTCCTTTCTCTTTTTCTTTTCTGTCTTGCTAGGTATTTTTTTAAAGCAAATCCCAGATACCTGATTTTACCTGTAACTATTTCAGTACGTAGTTCTAGCACATATAGCATAACTTTTAAAAACCTAACTGCAATGCCTTTATGACACCTAACAAATTTAATAATGATCAATAGCTTGTCCAGGCTCAGTTGTCCCTAATTGTCGCAAGAATGTTTGCAAACAGTCAGGCATTTAAAATCAGGATCCAAACAAGATGTACCCACTGCATTTGGCTGACCCAACCTTAAAGCATCTTTTAATCTATTACAGATCCTCCTTCTGTTTTTTATTGTGTTTGTTGAAGACACCATATCGTTGTTCTTATAAAAATTTCCACATTATGTATTTGGCCTATCACATCTTCATTGTTCAGTTTAACGTGTTTCTCTCTCCTCCGTGCTTCCTGTAAATTAGTCATTAGCTCAAAAAACTTACGGAAACTCAGGTTCAGTTGCATCACATCAGGAGGTATAGCAACTTTTACTGAAGTCAAGATTGATCAGTGGATTCAGGTATGGTATGCCTGATTCATCCATTATGAAGCTTTCTGTCTACCTGTTAACCTAATAGATTTAGTAACCACTGATAATCAGTCTACACCCATTAGATGTTACAAAATGATTTTCAATTCTATCATTCTTTCTACATTTATTAGCTATTATTCTATATGGAACTTATTAACTATTTAGTTATTCTGAAATACAATTTACACAAGAAAAGCAGCATAAATACATCTTCCCATTTTTAATCAATTTTCAGAATATTGAATTGCACAGCAACCTCCAAAAGTCACCGGTGAGGCTTGTTTGTTGGATGATGAGTATTATTAGAAGCACTTGGGTTTTTATCTATTTCATATGTGTCAGTCCGCCATGATCATTACTCTTTTTGATCAGCAGGAGCCCCTTCTAGTTGCCTCTGGTCAACCCTAGTCTTTTCTGGCAGGATAAGATACCCCAGGCTCCTAAACCTGCAACCAACTATTTCTACAAGGGATTCCTGCTTCTCTCCATGTATGTAAAGACCACAGTCTGGACCTCGGGGTAGATTCCCTTTTGAAATGGTTATGCTTGTGTCAGAATGGTGACCTCATATTCCTGATATCTCGTTAGTCCTGCTGTCTGTGGGCAGCTGGTTCCACCCGGGTCCTCCCTCCCCCATGTACACTTGCCAGGGCTCACTTCCCCTCCGACCACAGCCTCCCGCTCTCAATCCTTTCCTCCTTCCCTTCTTAGTCAGATGTCCTCAGCCACCTCTGGGCTCTGAAGACACCAGTATGGGGAACACTTCCATGATGCTGAAGAATAGTAAGACTCTTTTTTTATAGACTGTTTCTCTCTTATTTTTTTGAAGAGAGTTAACCTCCTGTTGCTACCCAAGCTTTTGGTAGATAGATCTAATCTCTTTCTTAACCCAACCAACAGCGCTTGGCAACACCATGGAAATGGTCAGCCTAATCACCAGAGCTGGGAGGCTTCATAAACCCAACAGTGCCCTCAGGAGTGTGTGTTTTCCTAGGAAGCATGGTGGCTGCATGTTGAAAGTTTTAACTAGAGTTTCTGGGTAATAAAAAATTATCAAGGACTTATCTTAACCATTTTTAGGCACATATACAGCTGAACATCAGATGAAAACCATGGACCTTCTCTCTAGAAAAATGCACATAAAATTTTATAGACAATTTCATGGGCTTCAGGGACCTCAGACTGTCTTGGAGTTGACTTGGCTTTCACAGGCTAGGTCCTGATTTGCACTGGTTCATTGAAAGCAGCAGGATTGGGAGGTGAGGTCGGAGTCTGGAGGAGAGGACGCAAAACTGGAACCAGCGCGCGGGCTGCAACTCGTTCCACGGCACATTATGCTTTCTTGGGTCTGGAGCTGCTCCTAGGGCCAGTCATGAACCGTTTGCTGTTGTCCCAGGACATGATAAGTGCAGATATGGAGAGTTTAGCATGTAAAAACGTTTACAGCAACTTGACATTGCTACGACAGCCAAGTGCATTAGTCAGTGGTCTTGTCTCATGGAACAGAGCATGGACCATTTTGTATGCTATTGAGTACACGTGGTGAGTCGCATGTGGCAGGAGCTGCCTGCTTCAGGAAACAGTGTGAGCGCAAAGTCACCAGCTGTCTCACTCACCAGAGAAAGACTTTACCTGAGGACAGCTCAGATTCTGCAGAGTCAGCCCCTGCTTAAGGAGACCAAGTCTGCCTTCCTTCCTTCCTTCCTTCCTTCCTTCCTTCCTTCCTTCCTTCCTTCCTTCCTTCCTTCCTTCCCTTTGTGTCAATCTATTTCTTTCACTCATTTTTGAGGCATAATTGACATATTAGTTTCAGGCAAACAGCATAATGATTCGGTATTTGTATAGACTGCAGAATGTTCACCATAATAAGTCTCGTTGCCATCTGTCACCATACAAAGTTACAATTTGTTTTGTTTTGTTGAGAACTTTTAGGACCTCCTCTTTGGGAACTTTGAAATATACACTACAACATTACTGACTGTAGCCGCTATGCCACACATTGCATCCCCGTGACTTATTCTATAACTGGAAGTCTCTGTCTCTTGACCCTCTTCACCCATTCCCCTCTGCCAACTCATCCTTCCGTCTGGCAACCACAGCTCTGTTCTCTGCATCTGTGAATTTGGTTTTGCTTTATTTGTATGTTTGTTTTGTTTTTTATGTTCCACATATAAGTAAAATCATATAGTATCTGTCTCTCTCTGTCTTGCTTCACTCAGCGTAATATCCTCAAGGTCCATCTGTGTTATTGCAAATGGTGAGATTTCATTTTTAGGGCTGAGTAATAGTCATTGTGTATATGTCCCACATCTCCTTGTCCATTCAACTGTCAACAGACACTTAGGTTATGTTCATATTTTGACTATTGTGAATAATACTGTAGTGAGCACAGGTATGCATGTATCTTTCCAACTGAGTGTTTTCATATTCTGCAGATCAATACCTAGTAATAGAATTGTTGGGTCATACGGCAGTTCCGTATTTACTTTTTTGAGGAACCTCTATACTGTTTTCCACAGTGGCTGCACCAGTCTGCATTCCCACCAACAGTGCGCAGGGTTCCCTTTTCTCCACATCCTCTCCAATGCTTGTTTCTTATGTTTTTGATAACAGCCATTCTAACAGATAGGAGATGATAGATATCTCACTATGATTTACCTCATTTCGTTTTCCTGATTAGTCATGTTGAGCATTTTTCTTTCTTTTTCACTCACGTAGAACCAGAAATAGTCTCTGCTAATAGTCATAGAAGAGGGGAAACTGAGACTGCCTCACACAGCGGAATTCCCAGTAGGTGGTGTAAGAGGAAGTTTGCAGAGTGACAACGGGTTTTTATGTTCATCGACAGCTATTAAGTGAGCTAAAATTTCCGGAAATAATTGTTTTTTAACATCGTGAGTGACACAGGCTGCTTGCTTTATCTCATGAAGAGAAAGACAAAAATTATTGTCCTACTTACAGTGTATGGGTTACTTAGAGGATAAAGGAGTTTGTCCACAGAATGTGGACCCAGAAAATGCATAATGCTGAAGTCTGATAGGACCTTTGTCTCCACAAATAAAAAAGCTGGAACCCCAGGCGTCACTGCCGCTTTCTTGCTACACCTACATCACGAAGGGCTCCCATCCTTGACTGTTTTCAAGTACAAACGTATTTGCTGAAAATGGAAGAGAAGAAATAGAATCACGCCATGTATGTGGAAAGAGGGGGGGCAATTCAGGGTAGCGGGGATTCTGGTTTCCCCTCGTGTTTTCCGACAATATCTATGGGTGAACAGCCCCTGCGCCAGCACCCAGACTCCGAGATGGGAGTTTTATGGTTGTTGATGGTAATGGGATCATGGTAACCATTTATTGAGCACTTCTATGTACCAGGCTCAGGCTCAGCAGCTTATGTTAATGGATTGCTAAAAACCTTGCAGTAGACCTAAGGGCTCATGTTCTGATTACTCTGTTTTATAAGTATGGTAACAACTTACTCAGATCAGGTCCCTGACAAGTGGCCAGGCTGGCCGGGGCACCAGGTGTGTCTTACTTCTCAGCCTTCAACGATCATGCAGGCAAGGAGGAGTTTGTTTGTTTGTTGTTTTCTGAAAGTTTACAAAGAGGGACTTCTTTGCTCTTTGCCTGGAAAGGTTCCAAACCACTTTTTCTCCTAGAGCTCACGTAGGCCGTAAGAGGGGATAGAAACTGGCCACAGCACTACCACTGCAGGTAATGATTAATTTGGGGGGGTGGGGGAAGGTGTCGCTGAAAGAGGCTAGTGACATGAAGCGTATGTTTCTCTTGGCTTAACTTTTCTAACACTCTGTAAACAACATGTTGGGATCAACAGAGACCAGAAAGAGTGCAAACACACTTGAACAGGTTTAACCTCTGGAAAGAAAAATATGAAAATAAAGCTGTTCTTGTAGCCTTAAACAACTACTTGCACTTCTTTCTCTGTGATAATAATTGTGATATTTACCACTTATTATGGCCCCCTTTTTTTTTTTGTCAATCAGTGTGCTTATCTGGAGTCATCAACAATCCCAAAAGTTGGAATTACCGTCTCAGCTTTCCGTTGAACAAACTAAGTGTCCTTGAGGTGAAGAAGTTTCTGTCTCTGTATTTTAGGAACGCTTTGCCTCCGTGACATTGAACATAGTCAAAATAGACCACAGAAGGAGCAGGAAACATAGCACAGATGGAGGACAATTTCCAAGGGGTCTATACAGAAGCAGCCTCTCCCAGGTCACAAGCAATGGAAGAAAGCATGTCCTATGGTGTGGTGTATTGTCGTTAATAGAAACATGCAGCAGTTCAAGAAACAATCAAGTGCACACTCCTTCTGAAAACTGGCAGACAGTGAACAATGCCTTTGGTGCAAGCTATGAAATGCTCTCTGCAAAGACTTAGAAAAGGGGACTGTTCTAAGGGGCTGCAGTGGTACTACCAAGGCCCATATCTGGGTGTCATTCTGAAAAGTTCCTTTAACCCTCTTTGTGGGGAGCACACCTGATACTCCCCCAGAGAGTTCCAGGATCCTGGCCTCGATTTGGGCACACTGACCTCCAATCCAGGAGGTTCAACATCAGGACCTCTCTCTCCAGCAACATCACTTGGGATGTACTATTTAACTTCTCTGGACCTGGGTCTCGTTGACTATAAAAAACAACATATTTCTCACCAACATGGCATGGAAATAATGCTAGAAACTAGTACAAATCACACCAAGTTCCTTAGAAAACCACATGAGCTATATTTGGGTTATTTTAAAGGTGGAAATGGGCTTGTTAAGAGAGAGAGTTTCCAACCACCAGAAACCATAGGTTTCCTTCATTCTCTGACCCTCATTTCTCTGCACCCTTAAAGGCTCTCCTAGAACTTGACTTTTCCATTTCTACCTGTGAGAATGTGTCTCTCGGGGTTTATTAATAATCCCTGCCCTCGGTGTACTTTTGTAAAAGCAGAGAGGGCCCCGCCAATGACAGCCACGTTGTAGCTAGAACCCATCAGTCCAAAAGAGCGACGATCAGGGGTCATTGAAATCAGTGTAGAGTGAAGAATGGTCCAGAGCCAGCGTGCCTGAGTGTCACTTCCTGCCAGTCCATCCGCACATGGGGCCCCTGTGACCGGTGCCCTGTCGACGTTGTCAGTTCATTTCTTACCGTCATTGAGATGGAACCTTTCTCCTTCCTCTTTATCATAACTGGTACATTTAGGGGGTTTTCTCTTTTAACTTCTTTCCCCCTTTTCTTCCCTCTCTTTTTCCTTCTTTCTTCATCTCACCTTTTTTATTCTCTCCTCTGTCTTCCCCTTCCCTCTCCATGTTTCTTCTCAGCATTTTACTCAACTGCCGTGTCGGTAACCTAGCAGGGGGCCACGAAAGGCCAATTCCAACTGCGGAAGCGGCAGCACAGCCTCAGCTCGGGAAAGACTGGGGAAGGCAACCCAAGTCGTCAGACACTTAAGGAGAGACACAGATGGATGGGGTTTGCTCTGTGATATATCTTACAATGAAAACTCTGCTGTAAAGGAGAATCTTTTCTTTTAATTTTTTTCCCTGATATAGTCTGAATAATTTATACCTAATGCCAAGAAATTACATATAATTAGTCTGGGTGATGTATAATTTCCATTTGATTATATATATTAAAGTGATTAAGGAACTTCAGTTTTTCACTAGTAAATATCTGCCTTCTTTGTTCCATTCTGGGTCTGTAATGATTGTTTGTGGCAAGTGTGGGACTCGAGAACCGAGAGGAGCAAAAGCAGAATGCTTTACCCAAGCTGTGCATCTGGGAGCTGAGGTGGAGTCGGCGACGTGGGGGGGCGGAAGGGAGATTTACATCCAGTCTACAACCATCGTGTGATTTTGCGTGGCCTTCAGTAAGAGCATTCAGTGAAATAGTGCACGTGGAAAGCCACATGGAAAGGAAAGCAATTCAATAAAGTATACGGTACCACTAATATTTTTAATATTGCATGAACTAAAGTGAAATTTTTGACATGTCAGTTTTTCATTAATGGCTTCCACTTGCTTTTTGTAGAGTACGTCTGTATGTTTATTACCACATATTTTATAGCAGTTTTTCTTTTTTTAATTAGAGGATAGATTTCACCCTTTATCTTTGCAGGTAGCTGATCCAAGACATTTTTATGTAAATAGATTAATTAATTGGTAGCCTTCATTTGAAACTTAAAAAGAAAGTAATCCTTTTTGAGAGGCATTAGCTGTTTTTTAAAGCCGTAAACAATTCTTTATTTAAGCACCTGTCACACAATTAGAAATTATTTGACAGCAGCAATCATAATAAAATGCATTACTCCTGACAAATCACCTTTTTTTCCCAAGGTAATTAAAAGAACTTATTCCTTAGAAGACTGCAGAAAATTCGCTTGTAAAAAAAAAATGACAATTTTTGGAAACTTAATGGTACATACGTACTGACAAAATTTTTGAGCAAATAACATCACAAATTAAATTTCCTACTATAGAGCCTTTGTAAGTAGACATCCAGCTACAAAAATGTACCGGTTTTGAGGGAAAGCAGCTATACCTGGCCTCCTCCGAGAGCCCTTGAGCCTCTCTGCCTTCCAGCCCTATGATTTATGCAAATCAGAAAGCTTTGGCGGTCTCCACTTCCTGGCCCGGCCAGCATAATCCACTTCCTTCGGGTTCATGTGACCATGCAAATTTGAGCACTCCTGAATAGTCCCGGAGGGGCTGTGCCTCTCATTATTCCTGCCCCATTCTCTGGGCAGTGCAAGCATTCAGACTATGAATGGACAAGGGTTTAATTACTCACCACATCTGTCAGATCAGATTCAACTTGAGAATGAAGAGAATCCCAGACAAGCCCAGTCGTTTCTTTGCAATGTTCTTCATGGCCGAGGTCATCCAGCTCCGGCTTCTAGGGAATATTTTCCATTCCTTGTTTCGTGACCCTTCTGGAAAACAGGGACTCGGGCTTTTGGAGATCCATTACTGGGCCTTTCACATTGTGTGTGGCCTTTACAAATGTTCATTAATCTTCCTGATGATGCACTGAACATCGGGGAGCCCTTTATTCCCCCAGGGCTCTTGATGGCCACTGTGAACGCCAGAAAGTTTTCCTTACTGTTTCCTGACCTACATGCTCCTCTCTCTCTCTCTCTCTGTTCAGCCTCTTCCCCCTCCCCTAACATGCCTCCCACATGGCAGATCGACTACTGATATTACCAGGTCAGACAGAGTTTGACATAGGAAAGGCAGATGGCCCCCAGGTAGAGGCTTACCTACAAGGGGTAAGTTTGTTGCAAATGAAACCTTCCCAAGACTGTCAGCCCTGGCCTTCCAAGGAAAACGTGCAGAATAACAGGTAGGCAGGAGTGTGGCCAGGAGGAGCCAAAGAGATAGTTACCGTAGTGCGTGGGCACTACCACATCTTCCCTCTCCGCGTTGGTATTATTTGGGTTTAATAGGAGAGTGGTAGTATGTGCAACTCCAGAATTCAAGGTTCCATGGATTGGCCTGGTGGTTTGGGGGGGGGGTCTCTTTTTATTTTTGTTCTTGTTTTGTTCATTTTTCTTTTTATTTTGTTTAACTGGGATGGATAAATGCCACATAACATAACATTAACCATTTTAAAGTGCATCATTAATATCATTTGGTACAATCACAATATTATACAACTGTCACCTCTATCTAATACCAGACATTTTCCTCATACAAAAAGAAATCTCTGTACCCATAAAATAGCCTTCTCCCATCCCCCTAGCCTCTGTTTCTGTGGATTTATATCTTTTGGATATTTCATATAAAGAGAATCATACAATTTGTGACCTTTTATGACTGACTTCTTTCACTTAGCATAATGTTTCTGAGGTTTGTTGTAGTGTTTTACCATGGCATTTTCTGGGGTGTGTGCATGCGAGGGGAGGGGTGTTTATGATTCTTACCCAATCAAAATGATTCCTCTCGGTCTGGTCTCTATCCTGGATAATGTCATTACTATCTATAGAAGCCTCAGAATCAGCTTGGACCCGTCTTCTTTTCTCACCCCTATCGTCTTCTTATTCTTTAGGTTCCATTGATTCCACATCTGAAATACCCAGCATCAGTTCTCATGCATATTTATATTCTTACTGCTCCTGCCCCTTCTCGGACCCCATTTACTCCTCAGTTGGGCTTTCTCAGGTCAGATCCACCTGATCCTGTCACTGGCCTGCCCAGTGCTCTTCACTGGCCCCTCCCCACCTGCAGAACTGGCTTCAGGTCCCTCACCGTGCTGTCTAAGGCTGTCCACATCTGTCCCTCCACACCCCCTGCCCTCATGCCCATCCTCCCCTGATGCACCGTACCTGTCCAAGCACCAAGGTGCATACTTGCCTGACACAGCTCTATGTGTCCTGTTTCCTCTCCCTAAAATGTCCTTCCTCTCTCCCAAATGCAGGAATTCATTTCTCCTTTGCCATGTGTTGCATTTCCCCTTCTCACCTTCCCCGATCTGCTGGTCAGGGTAAATTCCTCCTTCCTCTCTCATCCCGTGGCTTTTCCCTTTTTGTAATGTACTTACTCATCACAGCCGATCTTCAGTGAGGTTGTTTGTAAAGCTGCTTCCCTTCCCCACCAGACTCCGACCTTCCTGAGCCCAGAAACCTTCCTCCTTTGGTAGCGTCCCTAGCACCAACCACCGTATGGGGCCTCAGTAAGTATTTTGTTGAATTATTTGAATTTTTCTTCTCCAAAGAAAAACGTATGGGCCTACAAGGAGCCATAAGTCACGGAGAGAAGCCATCTGATGCAAAGGAACAAGGACCAACATTTAAAATCATTATTTTGATCTTCTATTGAATTTAAAGTTACCCCCATTGGTTTACGAGTTTCAATTAGCAGAAAATGTAACTTTGTTTTTTTTCCCCCTCCGATTGTGTTCCTCATTACAAATCTCAAGAGTTTTACAGGCAGTTGCCAAAAATCTTCTTTTTGACAAATTGCACAGGAGGCATTTTGGGATTGTGTGATAGAGTTGATTGAATTTAGGCCAAGTTCTGTACCCTGATATCAATCAAAACAAAAATACAGATGTAAGCCTCCTCAAAACTGTATTTATTTTATCCAAACCTTTCCAATTCATTGTCTTTAAAAATAATCAATTGGATTCTTTTTAAATTAAATGCCAAGTAAACAATGCAAATAAAACTATTTTGTTTGCTGAGAAGTAATTGAAAATCTGCAACTAATTACACATTGGCAAGCTCCGGGCCTACAAATAGCTGAGACACAGTGCCGAGGCACTGTTTGCAGCTGGGCTCAGAACTGGTCTCCCTGCACCGGCCATCCACAAGTTATTAATCAATACTTTGCCAAGTTCTATACCTCACCTTCAAAAAATGGTAATAAACATTTGATTTTCAGTATGGGCTTCACAAACAAAGCTGTTAAAAACTAGAGGAGAAGGCGTAACTGGTTAGAACACACAAAGCCTGTTTCGAGTTACCCTGTTTGGCTTGTGTTTTAAATGCCCTGTTCTTCCTGACGACTCAGGAATCCTGCAGTTGAGTCGGGATTCATATTTTGTCAGTCTGGTCATTGAGTCCCCTGTGGCACTCCGCTGATATGTTCCGAGACATTTTTTAGTTGCAATTCTGGAGAAACCTGTGCGTGAACCACAGAGAGACAGGGATCGACGGAGTTGATGTGCCGTTGCTACAAGCAGGTGAAATTGAATTTACAAATGACTCTAATCCAAGTGGTGGAGTTTAAGAGAGAAAGAGAGAGAGAGAGAGAGAGAGTGTGTGTGTGTGTGTGTGTGTGTGTGTGTGTGTGTGTCTGACCCTTCCATACATCTCTCTAACCTTCCACTCCTCTCCAGCCCCATCTCCTAGTGCCGTTTCTCTCCGGTCAGGCACTGCCCTTTCCAGTCTATTTTCCTGGATCATCCCTTGGCTGTTCCTTCTTCTGCTTTTCCTTCAAGTTTCAGTTCAATGTCACTCCTCAAAAAGGCTTTCCCTGTCCACCTTACCTAATATCTTTTTATTCTCTTTCTTCATTTATTTACTTGATTATTGTGAGATGCCTCCACTGGATCGGAAGCTATTCAAGGACAGACACCTTGTTTTTCTTGTTCTCTACTCTAACCTGATGCCTAGAATAGTGCCTCACACACCCTAAATTCTCAGTAAGTACCAGATGGATGGGTAGATGGATGATGGTAGGTGAATGGATAGAGGGATGGCCAGATTAGAGGGATGGATGAAGGAATAAAGAAAGCTATGTTGTTTGGGACAAGCAGCAGCGCTCAGACGGAAATGAGTGGAGGAAGGGCTTAACTCTGAAAGCAGCCCCTTCGACAAGAAACCAAAGCCTGGCCTAAAGTCCAAAACTGGACACATCTGTCCAGATTGGGGTACATCAGAGGTGAGAGATGGTGAGAAGAACTGCCTAATGCAATCGCAACTTTCACAAGGCTTGTTCTGTAGGACAATGATTAGACCTGTGTCTGTGCCCCCAAAGGTTGACCCAGGACCGGTGGGTGGGAATTACTGGAACACATATTGTGGCTTAATATGAGGGAACTTTCTCACTCAGACAGCTGCCCCGATGGAGAACGAGTAGCAAGGTGATGTCGGTGGAAATATTTATACACGCCATGCCTGAACCCTTCCTTGGCAAGGATGCTTGTCCTGGGGGATGTTGGCATCAAATGTGCTGTGGTTCTAGATGACGTGCCTGGCCCTGAAGCTCTGTGATTCCATAAGGATCAAAGGAAAAGCCTGCTCAATAATTGACAATTATTTTGAAAAGGGAAAATTCCAACGAGATGTGGATTATTCATTTTGTCCCATAAGGAGATAACTTAAAAAATGATAAAAAATGAACCGAAAGAAAATGTTCTAGCAAAATAATAAGACTGAATTCTGAAAGTCTCTTTCCATCTTCTGTTCCCTGGGATGCCGTAGACAGGGCAGGCAGTATTTTAGGCACATCGCGAGCAAGGAGCCTGCATTCCCCAGGGGTGGCAGGGACAGCGTGTAAGGTCTCAATCCAGCTCTGTGATCTTAACGCAAAGCCTCTATGTGTGAAACGCAGTGGTACCTCCAAAATAGAACAAGAGCACTTCCTCCATGTGAAGATGGCTGGCAAGGTCACGGAGACCTACAGCGATCTGGCAAATTAAAGCTGTCTGTGGCTGCCTTTCCTTTCAGGACATACTTTTGAAGATCAAAAAAATTTTTATAAATTGATGATTTTCTATTGCTGAGTCATTATTCTTGCAGTTCTTTTTGCTTTTCCTATTTATTGTTGGTTTGATACCTGAGCTGTAGAATTGTTGCCTTCCGGGGAATGTGAGGGCAAGAGCTGAGGTGGAGATCAGCCCCGGGTAGGCAGATCTAGACATGGGTGTGGAGGCCCTCCTGCTAGCCCGCAGATGTCCAGAGGTCAGGATTAATGTTCTGTCTGTTAATGACGTTCGGACTGTGCGCTGCCCCACAATCCAGTTCTTCCCCCTGCCTGTGACTGGAGTGAATGGAATATGAGAAGACGGTGTGGGAAGGGGGTTTAGATTCCTCATCTGGTTTCCGGCCAGTCTGATTCCTCATCTTACGGGGAGGGCTCACCTGGGCCGCATGTGAAGCGGAGTGGTCACTGGCAAAGCATCCCTCGGGTTCTCCCAGCCTGCCTTCCCCTCATCCAGGGGGAGCTCACTCACCTTGCAAGGCCTAGCTTAAATGTCACCTTCTGTTTGGGGCTCTCCTAAGCCCTCAGGCAGAAAAACCATTCTTCCTTCTGTGCCTCCCCACTCTCCTCTATCTCGGATACAGGTTTTACCCTGGGCAGACTTGGCTCTCCTCTGAGGCTGTGAGGTCCTTGAGGACAGAGAAAGAACGTGTTTCCTCTTTGGTGGTATCTCCAGGATCTGGCACAGCTCCTGGCACAAGGAGGTCCTTAAGAAATGCCTGATGCATTGGGACGAGGGGAAGGAGGGGGATGACTAGACAGCTGAAGTGTTAAAGGGATTAACATTTTATGGTTAGAGAGTAATCAAAACACATGAAGTTTAACGTGAAACTCATCTGTTCTCCCCAGTACAACCTGATGGAGCAGTGACAGTTTCTTTCTCTCACGAGCCACCTGCTATTTTATTACAAGGTTGTTGAGTTCACAAGACGACAGAACTGTGTTTACCTTGGACTTGGGGCTGTCCACTATTAAGAAGCTTTCAGCAGAGCCGAGAAGTCAAGTTAGGCATTGTGGGCAAAAAGCCAATGGGGAGGCCCAGGGGAAAAAGCCCTCATGGATAAGAAATGCTTTATCATCTGGTCCCTGAGTCTGGTGGAATGAAGCAGTGACCCAGCTGAACGATCCCACAGTGAGGCCTCAGCGTGTTCCAAGGCCTGAACTTGCACTGAATGGCTCCAGATTGCCAATGATGCATGCAGCCCCTCGGGGTCAGGGGCCACCCAGCTGTCAATCAGACGAGGCAGGTGGAATGTTGCCCAGCTGCACCTCTGGTTGCATTTCCTGACACCTCTCTATCCCACGATGATCGGTCTTTGGCATGCTGTTTCTGCCACCTTGTCATCTCAATGGCTTGTCTCAGGTCTCAATGGCTGTGCATGTGGAGAGCCTGTCCCCAGTCCTTTTTTTTCTCAGGACAAGCTCAGCTTCACTTCTTCCGGCCTTATCAAACCCTTTGTTTCCAAAATTGTTACTCAGCCACTTGGGGAGTTGAACTTGACTCCTCTTTCCCTACATCCGCTGAAAGTAATGGGCACAACAATGGAGCGTGGTGAGGACGTCCACCTTCCCCATCCTCCCCAGTCTGCCATGACTTAGACGGCTCGGCCTGTAGAATTTGGTCAGCTGCGTTTTGTACCACTGGGGGTGGTTTGGCCATCGCCGCTGCAAGCCCAGCTTAGAGAAACATATGGGCCCAGGTTCTCCAATGCTGCAGATACGGGACTTTCTCATGTTAAGAAACGTAACAGATGAAATATGGTTTTCTGAACCCCTTTTCATTTACCGTCAAAATAACAAGTGATGTCTTGTCTTTCAACAGAGACGCTCTTTTTACTCAGCCATTCAACGAAGAATGTGCTGCTGTCTTTGCTGTAGATTTTTATTTTATTTGTAAATTGTGCGTGCTGCATGCCACGGAATACTGAAAAGCCACACACCCTGGCTTGTTAGCTGACACAGAGTACGTGTGATTACAGATTGTTTGAATAACAGTGGACTATTGAACTGCCATCCAGATGTGTGTGGACTTAACTGTGGGAATGTCCACAAAGGAGGATTATCTTTCTCATTGCTGGGTCCAACTCCCACCCCCGCCCCAGAAAGGGGAAACATAAGCATGGAAGCTACTCAGAACAGTAGCTACAAATGGCTCCTCAGAAGCAAAAGTAATCATTTTTTAAATGTACATGTTGCAATTAAGACTGAGTTTGTTTTCCTAAAGTAAATCAGACAAAGAAAATATCAAGCAGCAACAAAAAGAAGTTGTGGCTTTCGATGCCTTTGGAAAAGGTTTACTCATTTCATGTTTTTAAATGTCTAGAAATTTAGAACATTGTTCATTTAAAATAAGACCTTGACCATGCCAAATCTGTCAGCCTTCAGTCTGTGTTTCCTAAACTTCCTGTTTGCTACACAAGATACCACAACTATAGCATGATTGGCGTTCATAGTACTGGCCATGGGAAAACAATACAGAAATTTTCTGTGACCATTTTCTGTAAAAGATGTTTGAACCACAGTGAGATACCACTTTGCTCACATTAGGGTGGCTAAAATAAAAAAGGTAGACAGTAACAAGTGTTGGTGAGAATATGGAGACTCAGAACACTGATACACTGCTTATGAGAATGTAAAATGGCCAAGCCACTTTGGAAATAAGTTGGCAGTTCCTTAAAATGTTAAACATGGAGCTGCCATACAACCCAGCATTTCTGCTCCTGGGTATATATACCCAAGAGAAATGAAAATATACATTCACACAAAAACTTGGCCATGAATATTTATAGCAGCATTATTCTTAATAGTCAAAAGACTAGAAACAACCCAAATATTCATCAGCTGATGGATGAATACATAAAAGGCAGTATACTATTCAGCCATGTAAAGGAATGAAGTACTATTACAACCTGGATGAACCTTGAAAATATACTAAGTGAAAGAAGCCAGACACAAAAGGCCACATGTATGAATCCATTTGTATGGAATGTCCAGAATAGGCAGTAAATAGCTTAATGGTTCCCTAGGGCTGGAGAGGTTGAGGGAAAATGGAGATGCCACTAATGGGTATAGGATTTCTTTTTGGGTGAGAATTTTCTAAAATTGATTATGATGTTGGGTGTACAGCTTGGTGACTATATGAAAAAAATATTGCATTCCATACTCTAAGTGGGTAAATTGCATGGTATGTGTATTAAACCTCAATAAAGCTATTTAAAAATAAAAGCAAAAATAAGGACATTTTCAGGTAAAAAAATTTTATAGGTATTTCAATGTGCTCTTTAAAGAAAAATCATGCCTCAAATTATGATATCTTTAAAAATTACGTATCTGAACTTTTTTGACAGCATGAAAAAGAAGGGGAAATGGTTTTAAATTTAATAGCTTATATCCTTTTTTCCCCCCTGGATTGAAAGATCTGTTACTTGTTCAACAATGTCAACACTTTCTATCTCTAGTTAGAATCTATAGCAGTGAGTTGGCACCCAGCCATCAAATACCTACATTTACCTTTGTGCAATAAAACTCCCTTTAGCAATGCATATTGAAATACATCATTTTGAGCCTATTTTCAATTCTGTAGCAAGCAAGTCAAAAAAACTTTTTTTAAATCATGAAACATCAACCAAGTCAGAAGAAACAAAGAGATGAATAGGAAATCGACTCTAGATTCTGTTCACACTCCACTTTCTATAGTTTAATCTAAAGAAAAATGTGGAATTTCCTGCAGAGTGATTAATAGGCCAGTGTGGTGACATACAGGAACTCTGAGCTTGACCTTGCAGGTAAAGGCTAACTGGTATGTTAAGTTGATTACACAATTTCCTCTAAATAAGTTGACAAGTGGTTTGCACAGTTGCCTTGACTTTTGCCCTTATAAATGCACACGTTTTCAGCCAAAGCAGTCCTTATTTTAGATGTGACAAGTGTTAAGTAAACAGCCTGATAGGGAACCCCAGCTTCCCAGCCTTCGTAGCCGGGTCAGATTATCAGAGTTGCTAAGGAGCCAACGTTTGGGGAGCCTGGAACGCGGCTTTGAGATGTGGCTCTATTTGCAGGGCATGGCAAACCCAAAACTGTTCTCCTCCTTGCAGTGTGGTGGGGTAGACTGGTGGGTTTGAGATGCTGACTCCCCAAATGGCTTGAGTCGTTCCAGGAGCAGAGGCTGTGGCCAATGGCAAGTAGACTCAATTCAAGTGTTTTAGACTGATCTACTTCCAGGATACCAAGTCTGTAAAAATACGCAGTCTCTGATAGTTCTTCCAAAAGATCATTCTAGTCAGCATTTCTGTTCTGTGGTCATCTGCGCACGTAGAAAACGTAGGCCTTTCACAGTCTAGAGAGCATAGTTTACTGAGATGTTTTTCTTCACAGATGTGCTACTTCCTTTTGTTTTAGGGGAAATTTACACACACACCAAAAAAAAATTAGAAATGAACAGGAAATACAGTTTGAGATGATAAATCAAAATGCAGCTTCGGAACGTAACTGTTTACTTGTAGATTGATAAGTCAAGCACCTTTATTGAACCTAATGCATCCTAATTTGGTAAGTGAAGAAAGCTTTGCCAGCGTCGGTGATTTGTCTGGAATCTTTTCGCGTGTGCATGCGTGCGTGCATGTATGTGTGTGTCTTCCTGACTAAGTTAAACATTTGGAAAATGAATTGATTTTTATGTGTATATACAAAGATAATACCATTTATGCTTTCCACATCTAAAATATGACAAGCCTTGAGCTCATCTGGAAAACAGAACATTATTAGGACTCAGAGGTTAAATTTACCATCCCGCCATCCCATCTACGGATGTTCCTCTGAAACAATGTGCAGACCCCACTATAAATCATCTTTATTCATGTTAATTCTTACATAAGATGAAATTCGTCAGCCTGAAATGTTTACTCCTTGCCAGAGGTGACTCACTCACTAACCCTTTTATTTATTTCATTGTTTCCCTCAGCCGTCTGTAGGTGTGTGTATCCAAAGGGTTTCCATCCACTTTCTGGCAGGCTGAGGGCTTGGGCAAGGGCTGGAGCTCACCCACCCCGCCATGTGGCTTTTCCTTGCAAGTCGTCTTTGTGAGTTGCCCATCCTCAGTACCAATTAACTGTTAACAACAACGTCCTTGACTCACGCTGCTGAGCCACCTCCCTCCCTCCCCAGCTGGCCAGTGCCCTGTTCCACCAATTGTTTAAGCAGGGAGAGACTTCTCACACTCACCCTTCTCTGCGCTTGGGAAGTTCGCTCTCCAGAGGTTTGGCTTTAAGCTCTGCATGGCAATCCCAAGACTCATGAGCTTCCCACCAGAGTGGGACAGAGACGTTTCTGCTGCCTCTCAACTTTCTCTCTCAAGAAAGTACCTTCTTAAAAGTACAGAATAAATGCTTCTGTTGTGTACATTTTTAACCAAACATTTCAGAAATACATAATATAGGATACTGTACGGTAAACACCCTTCTTCGCAGCACAAGCTTAAGAATCAATGTTTTACAAATACAGATGAAGCCCCCTTTCCAACTCAGGAGTTTATAAAGCCAAGTCTGAAGCACTTGGAAGAGATCCAGATGAAATGGTGGGACCTGCCCTGAGAGAGAGGAGACACACGATGTGCTCGTGGGGGAAGAGTGCATTCTGTCTTTGCTGCTTTGAGTTCCTTATTTTCCAAACATTTGAGCCAGAGGAAATTGCAGGTATTCAGCTATTTGCAAATCCCAAAAGTGACAGTTTTCTATGGTGTTTTCTCCAGTGTCCTTTGCACATTATAAGAGGAAACCAAAGTCAAACTCACATCTTCTCTTGTCTAGACCACTAGCTTAGACTTGGAATTGGCTTCCCCACCTTGATTCCCGCCCCTCCCAACCCAACACCCACTCTCTTTGCCAAGAGTGCACACGCGGCCAAACTCCGACTGCGAGGGGGCTGCGTGGCAGAGGCCGCCACTTCACACCGCTCATTCCATCCTCGCGAGAAACTGGGCCGTCCGGGTCAGATCCCGGTTTTGTGGGATCCGAAGCTTATCCAGTTTGGGACACCGTGAGGAGAGGTGACATTCAAAACTAGCTATGAAAGTATTGTTTTTAGGTCAAACAAAATTGTGAAAAGCAGGCAACTGCTACAAACACTACAACGTCCAGAGAAATCACATTGTTTTATTAACGAACTGTGTGACACACATTTATAATGCTTTTTTTCTCTATATTTCCGGCTGCGTATTCTTCAGTCGTCTCCACACAACAGTTATTTTGTGACATCATAGCAATGTCATGTAAGTTTCTCAGATGGTTGTCACAAAAACATCTCTTACTTTTTTCCCACACGTGAGCTGTAGATGTGGGTATTTCTCCCCATAGACCAGCTTCTGGCTCCATACACTTTCTCTCTCTGCATCCCACATACCTACAGTGCTCGGTGCTCTCAGTCAAGTTCATATGACCCCTGACCCTGCCACTTCATATCCCACCACTAGATGAGTTGGCCATTTCCAGCCCAGGACAGCCAACAGTAATTTAACCAAACGTGGAAATGACTGTGAAACATATAAACATACCTTACGCTAACCGAAGTAAATCATCCCGAACTCAACTTTCTCTTAGCTGGAACCCAAAACAGACAATCCCATGTCAACACAAAGGAGAGGAGAGGAGAAAGAGACAGTAGTCCTGGTGGATTACAGTTAAATACGTAATCTTCACAAACTATGCAAAATCTTTGACCAAGCGAACACACTCCCAGGGCCTCTCCCAGAGCCCTGAAAGGAGCCCAGACGAGTGAGGGGCTGGCCCCATATGCTACCAGGGTGCCTGGCACTTCACAGGAAACTTGTTCAAGGTCATTTGGGTAGCAAGTGACAGAGCTAAGATTTGAACCCAGTTTTTAAAGGCCTAGCTCTTGTCTATTAAATTATGTTAACTCACATTTTATTTGGTAAAATCTTTCTCTTCCCTACCCTAGCTTCACACTCGGCATCTAGCCATCGGTTGACATTTGTACACACACACACACGCACGGGCATTCACATCTTGGAACAGGTTTGCTATTCCTGACCACCCTTGGGCCAACCTCCTTTAAGACCCTGGAATTTAACATCTGTTTGAAACAAACTTTATTATGATACAGAATGTCCAATAACTGCATTTAACAAAGCTCACTGCCTCTACTTCACCCATGTTCTAAAAACTATGTTCCTCCTCCTCCAGCTAGGAATATTTCTCAGCTCGCCCCAAGGGTTGGTAAATATAGTGCAATCCTCTTACAGTTATCCTGGTGTCCCTGAGAGCCATCGTTGGGAAATGGTGGGACAGTCCTAATTAGAAGGGGACAGCCAGCAGGGGCCCTGCTCTCAATGCCCTGGCACCTGCAGAAGAAAGGCTTTCTCTGATAACCCTCCAACGGCGGCAACCCACGGCCGTACACATGGGCGGAACTCTCTCTCACAAAACAAGTGTGTTTGCCAAATCAGGGGTGAAGTATCTTGCAAGACCACTTGTTCCAGAAGAAAGACAGGATAAGGGAAGTGGCAGAAGCAGTGATAGGAAAGGAGTTTTTCACCCTAACAAGTGTGAACTGATAAGGCTGACCTGTAAAGCAAATGTTGAGGGTCCTAAGTACACCTCTCAGGCCAAAATTAGCTGAGCAAATTTGATTTGGCTTTCCATTTTAGAATGGGAAAAAAAATTCCTAGGGAGAAAGAAAACCCAGCGTGTACTGCTATCAGGAATGACAGATTTGACTGCTTATCTGCTAGATTTTCCTACTAAATAAGTCAATGGAATAATCTTTCTAATACGCCTGAAGCACAAGGCGATGTGATAAAAATGCAGTAATTTTAGTCCTTCCTCTGCTCCAGTCCCGGAGCAGAGTGTGCATACATTGCCTTTGTCATTCAGTCCTCATAAGAACTATATGAGGCTGTTTCAATGTACAGACAAAGAACATGAGGCTGAGAGGGACTCAGCCATTTACTTACCCAGCCCAGACGCATAGCCAGCAAGTGGTGGAGGCCAGATTTGAACCTAGGCAGCCAGACTTGGGGGCATGCATGCTTAGCCACTCTGTATACACGGAGAAGTCCATCTCATCCTATCCATGTCTCCCTGCTCGGGACTCACCTTGCCTCGCTGAACAGTTCCCGTAGAAGGCGAGGGGGGTGCTTTGAGAAATTCTCTGAGTGTATCTTTCTGTAATATGCTTAAAGCTAAGAAAGTTATTTTCATCATCTGCTACAAGTACCCTTATTAGCTATTTTTTTTCTCTTAGGGTCCCTAGAATAAAACATAAGAATATTGGTAAGGGGAAAAATAAATATTTATGGATCCCTGAAAGCCTTGATACATGCCTGATTCTCTTCCATCCTTGCTTGGAGGCTCGGGCTGTGTGAAAGGAAGCCTCAAAAGGATTGAGGGGAGTGTGGCTGCTTCCTTCTGGCAAACCCAAGTCACTGTGAAGTGTCTGAGGTCAAGGTGCTGCCTCCCTGGGGCCTGAAACAGGCTTCCCTGTGTGTTGCCCATTTGTACGTTTAAAAACTCCACCAAGAGGCTTTTGAACACTTCTCGGGGGGGGGGGGGGGGGGGGGGGGGGGGGGGGGGGGGGGGGGGCGGCGCAGCTGCAGTCATGTAGCCCAGGTGTAGGCCGCAGTGGCAGCCTAATGCCCAGACCGAGGGTCCCAGGGAAGCATCAGCCTAGGGGCTCATTGGGGAAGTGATGGGCCAAGGCCAAGGTGATGAGAGGGAACCGCAGGAGACCGTGGGCCCAAACTCCTCATTTTTTAGAAGGAGAAACTGAGGCCCAGGGAGCGGCCTACTGGAGGTCACTCAGCTAGGATTCTTGCTCAGACACTCCCGCAACAGGCTGCTGATGTGCCCACCTCAGGCAGCGTCACCCAGGCAGACGGGTACCTTCCCTAACACACCCTAAATTCTTCCCGTCTGGGTAGTCATCCAGGGATCTGATTTGGGGACGCATTTGAGAACTGTACCGACTGCCAAGAGGGGCCATACCCTTTTTCTCAGGTGGTTGGATTCTCCATGTATGACAGTAAAAGAGCAATTTACATGAGCTCTAATTTATTCCTACAGTTGGTAACTTACGTACAGTAACGTGTCATCATCATACCTGAGCCAGTCACGCTTCTCTGGGCTCACATTCCGCAGGGAGGTTGCCCAACAAGCTCTGTGTTACTTGTTCTGAAAGCGAGGCGTGTCCTGGCCGACTGCACACGTGTGCTCGTATTTCACACAAGTGACACTTGTCACTCTTTTTCCCTCTGTGGTAACTCGTTGAACTAAAAATACTACTTAGAAAGGGTTGGGGAAGACGAAACTAGCGTTCACATAAATCCATCTTTGCCAGTAGAATCTTTTCGTAGGAAATGCGTTCCTCTTATATGCTCTAAGTATATTCTTATCAAAACCTTGGAGCAGTAGATTTATCTCATTCAACTTACAGAAGCAAACACTGGATAATGCAGTTAGCAAAACCAGTCTTTACTGTCAAAACGACTGAAATGGACTCATTTTCCTCTAGAACAAGCCTGGCTTCCTTCCCTCACCCTAAATAACTGTGTCACTATCTGTCCCTGAGGCCACTGTGACACTTCTGAATTCTACTTCTAAGGTAGATGGAAAGTTAGTAGGGAGGGCTCAGGGCAGGGGTGTCAAACTCATTTTCACCAGGGGCCACATCAGCCTCGCGGTTGCCTTCAGAGGGCCGAAATAATTTTAGGACTGTATAAATGTAGCTCCTCCTTACCTGGTAAGGAGTTGAAATTACATTCAGCCCTTTCAAGGCAGCCATGAGACGGATGTGGCCCCTGGTGAAAATGAGTTTGACACCCCCGGCTTAGGGAGAAGTACAGAGCACAGAGCTTCAAGCCTCTCTCTGAATTTGTCACGCGGGGGCATGAGGTGCTGCTGCCATCAGAACACATTACTGACACTCTCTCTGCTTTTTCCTCACACGAGTCTCAGGAGAGCTGCATTCTTTGAAAATAAGTTAGGAGCTAAAAGAGGTGAAATCATTACATTTTCAATGGACAAAAATGATCAAAACCTGCACTGTTCCTCTCTGCAGCGTCTCTGAGTTCAGACCGTCCTGACACAGGCCGAACACCTGCGGCGGGAACATGTGTACAACGGGGAGAAACTCAAAGCTCCCCCTGGGCTTTGTGGTCGTTGGCTGAAGGGGTAGCTACGTACGGCAATAGTGAGTCCAGGTGGCCTCTTAGTTGGGCACGGCGGGGTTTTTCTACACACCAGGGCGAAGCAGCTTGGTGAGTGAGAGAAGAAGGTTGAGGAAAGACAGTGGCAAAGAAGTTCCAGCATGACTCTCGGAAGACTGGTTTTAGCAAATGATACACATGGAAGGTCGGGCTCTGGAAATCGAATCTCTTGAACTTTGAAGACTTCACGAAAAACCCCTACAAGTACTGGCAAAAGGACACGTATCAAAATGTTTGTTTCAACATTGGGATAGCAGGAATTTAAAAGCAACATGCATGTGCATTGATAAGGGGTGAGTTAATAGAATATCATATACCAGTTAAATGAATCACACAGACACATATACACATAGAGGCATCTTGGAAGATAAGTTTGAAAGTGCTACATATGGAGTACTGTGGTTAAAATGGTACACACGTATATAGGTACACAGTGAGTATACTGGCATAAATACTGGGGAAGGAGTGTCATCTGTATTTGTAGCATGCTGTCTTTTCAAAAGAGCTGCTCAGCTTGCTGTGCTATTAAATTCGTTATTGTATTGCAAGAGGAAACAAAGAGTCTGATTTTCAAACCTCTATCCTGTGTGCGACATTCCAGTGGGAGGGGGAAAGGCCTTTCGAGTTCTGTCTCAGGCCGTTGTCGGAGAGTAAACAAAATGAGCTGATCTTCCACCTAAGACACCCCAGCAGCCCCGGCCACAGGTTTAAGAGACTTTCCATCTTGGAAGGGGATGAGTCGGGATAGACTGCTCATCCCAAAGTCATCCCTGGTTTTTGTTTGTAATGAAATTTGACAAATAAAGTATGTGCATGAAGGCTCCTGTAGAATGGCCCTAATTTGTGCTTAGGAATGCCTAATTTTATCAGGGTCTCTGTAATTAGATATTGTACAATAAAATAAAAAGCAAATACTGCCTGTTCCATGGCAACGGCGGCCTTTAGTACCTCCCTATCTTTGAGATAAGGAAGGTTTCCATAGACACACGTAGCACATGGGATTTTTTGAATAACCATCCAAGAAGAAGCTGAAAGTTTCCCAGCTGGTTTTCCCCTATGTTTAAGGCTGAGTGTATGAACATGTGTTTTGTTCTCTTCTGCTACCACTGCCTCCTGGATTTGGGTTGTCCCTCCCCACCCCTCCTACCACCCTCCCCCTCCCC
>VMDR010003279.1:0-74491 GCA_007922815.1 Macrotus californicus
TATAGAGAAAATGGAAGGATTTATACTATTAAGGTTCGAATGTATTCAAATGATTAGAAAGAACCAAAATAATGTTATCAGTGTATTTCTTTAGTAAGGAAAACCACATAAAAAGTGACCTTTGAAGACTGACAACTCTTTCCACCTCTCATTAACTACCACCACACTCCCTGCTGTTTGCTATGTTAATCTATGACATTGTATGGCCAAAGGACTTACATAATTCATGCCTTAGCTATTCAGCTGTCCTTTCAATCCATCCCACAATGTGGAATGGAATTGTTTTCTCCAGATGGCCTCCATTTCCTCTTAACAAGCATCCAACAGTGTTCTGACTTCCTCCAATCATATTAAAATATTTCTTCTCCCTTTCCCTTCCATTAAACTAAGCATTTCTATTTATATTTCCTTATGTGGTGGTAACATTCTTCTAATTTCAAAGCTTTCTTATCTCCCGTCTTAAAAGGCTTTTTTCTTATCACTTGGTAGGACACAATGCTCTTCACATCCCAGTGTTCTTCTACTTCAATGCCTGGAAACTGCATAGAAATAATCATAACCAAAAGCCTCCATAGCTAATGGCCATTGAGCACACATCAGAGAGCAGGCACTCTTCTTGGAGCTTTGAGTGGATTAACTCACTTAATCGTCTCAACTGCCCTGTGAGGTCAGTGCCATTTCCATCACCCTTCTACAGAAAAGAAACCGAGGCCTAGGGCGGGCTGTTTCACTCACGTCGTAGAACTAGCAATGACAAGAACCAGGAGTCCAAACCAGGAATCAAAAACTCCGAATCAACTTGATTCCTTCACTGTTGATGAACCAGGGAACAGGTATTCATTCATACATACAAGAATAAATAGAGCCCTGTATCTTACATTTAAGGTGACTTTTTACTCACATCCTGTGTTACCATAATTTTTTTTTTATCCTAGCTTGGTAGATAGTTGGATGTCACCATCATACTCTGCTTCCTTTCTTGATTCTATCCATAAAGTCGCAGACAGGTATTGTGGATGTACTACAGTTTCCCTAGCTGTAAACCGGGGTGAACTTCGGCTTGCTACCTCGTTCAGCTGCAGTTAAGAACTAATATTCTGAAGTTCATAACACCTTTAAAGATTTTTTACATAGCATATTTTAAGTAACTTCTATTAGAAGCTCTGTTTTACCAAAATCAACGAGCCATCAAAAGTTAAGAGCCAAGAATTGTGTTTTTACATAAAGCACTATCTGGGTATTTTTTTAAAAAATTCAACATCTATTAAAAACCTGTAGAAAAGCTTCCTAAATCATGGATCTCATGGAAATAAGTTTAAGAAAATTATCCACAAAATTTTCTATATTTTTCTTTGAAATTTCCACAAGAATTCCAAAATTTATCCACAGTGCCAGATGGTGTTACCGTATTCCTGTTTCTTTGTATATGTAGTGCCCAATTTGGCAATATGCCCAAAAACTGTTTAATAAATGCAGTTTGATATTAATTTGGATTAAAAAATCAGAAACAAAAGGATAAATGGGGCCCTATAAAATAGAAATCTATAGTTGTCTCCAGCAAACTTACAGGTTTTGAGGTTATCTTCATTTCCCGTCTAAATGTCAGTAAGGCAAGGCTGACGGAAACAGTCTCTAAAATAGACTTCCAAAGAAATCGGAGGCTATGGAGTACAATCTCACGTATCTCTGTTATAGTCCTTACAATATAGCAAACAGAATCATGAACAGGCATGGAGCATGTAGGTCATGCTACTGCACTATAAAGAGGCTAACCTTGACCTTAACCTCTATCTGGTAGGAAGCCCAATTGATAAAACACCATCAGATGTTCATTACCTTCTCAAATAGCTACTTTCTAATACTGTACAATTACATAATACTATTTGGTTTTGCAATATACTAACTTAAAACATATATAGAACCCCATTGTTTTTGTGAGTTTGGCCTACAAATAAAATCATTAGTCTACCCATCTCAGAACAGAGTAAATATGGAAAATCAGTAAGTATTTTCTACTTATCTGTCACATGCTGTTAATAATGAAAATTCCCTTTGGAAACAAATCCTAATGGAACAATTAAGAAAAAGTTAATTTATTATGTTATCTATAATTATTTCTATAGCACTGTAGTTCAGTTTCTTAATTTTCTGTGGACTTTTGAACGCTTTATATAACCTGCATACACATATATCACCTATCTAAAATATTTCCCAGAATATCTTACAGTTTTTTGAAAAAGTGTAGCCGGTCAGTGTGACCTGAATTATTCAGGTCTGTGACTGAAGCCCAGAGCCATCTATTAATATCAATGTAAACAGATCAAGGAGCCTTGAAGGGCATAACGCTTTGTCTTATATCAGTGTTTCTAACTCATCCTCAAATAGTACAGCACTTACTGAATTTGTCACAGGGTATGGGTTGAAGTACAGAGTGTAAAGGAGATACACAGATTTATTTTGGTCTTTATAAGTCTTGAATTGAGACTGTCCCATTAATAACCGATATAAAATGAAGCAAAAATGTGGCCAGGTTACTTTTTGCCTGAAAAAGGCACAATTCTAGGGCATTTATTCAAAGTCATCTAGCTCAAGACTAGAATGGACAGCTTAAAGTTAGAAACTAGGAATCACAAGGTAAATTTCTACATCTGCAGTCAAGACAGGTTTCAATTCCATGTTTTTCCATCTTGTCCAAGTACAGTGACAACAGGAGGTGATGATGATAAACGGGGGTGTGGGGATAGCCTGTTTCACAGTGTCATTGTAAGGACACAATAATACAGTGTACGTGGACAGAGCCTGTACACCATAAGGATGAAAATGAAGATGCAGCACAAGCGTGAGATGCTGGAGGTATTCACTCTGGAAGAAGCTGCAAAGTGGGACTCTGGGTGCCAAAGTGCGATTCTTCTTGAATCACCCTGTCAAATGGAAATCAGCAATTAATGAAATGTGGAATTAGGGATATTACAAAGGAGTTCCAAATTTAGGTGTAACTTGAACCTCACACATAGAACACGGCCTTTTATTTGGCTTTCTGTGGAGCTCTGACTTCCTCAGACTTTCAAAAGCCAAATAGGGCAGGACCAGAGAAGAAAATGAGTGAGTGTTGCACGAGAGAAAGAAACATCTGCACAACATACACATGCATATACATGTATGTACCTGTATATGTATATATTTGAAAAAGAGATGGATTGATTTGCTGGAGGAGGGAGAGCATATGCCTATTGATTCAGAGTAGTTCACTACTTGCCAGTGCCTTAACACACAACACAGATGATACACTAACACCCTTGTAGGGTTAATGCGAGGCTGGAATAATTTTTATTCTTACTTTCCTGGAACCTACGTCTTTTGCCAGTCAGCTCATGCTAATGTATCCGGCCGAGATTCAATATGGTTTTGGGGCAAAGTTGAAACAGCCTCACAGTGGAGCTCTACATGGCTCCTTGATTACTAAGAAACACTGAATGTTCATATTATCCTTTTTTTTTTTTAAAGATTTTATTTATTTATTTCTAGAGAGACAGGAGGGGAGAGAGAAAGAGAGGGACAGAAACATCAGTGTGTGGTCGTCTTCCACACGCCCCCCCTACTGGGGGCCTGGCCCACTACCCAGGCACGTGTCCTGACTGGGAATCGAACCAGTGACCCCCTGGTTCCCAGGCCAGCACCCAACCCACTGCGCCACACCAGCCAGGGCCATATTATACTTTTTTTTATTCAGTGAAAATGTAACCCGATGAGGACTCTGAATGGGTGGTTGGCATTTCCATAAGATCCATCAGACACCGTTCATTTGAAAGGTTAGTCTGAACGTAATTTGAAAATCTATTATCTCAACAAAATGTTAGCCAAATATTTTTTAGATAATTAGACATTATCGTTAAATAAGTTATTCTTCCTAGCAAACTTCTATGCTGCCATTTGTTTAACTTTTAACAAAGAACACTAAGATAGGCTAATCAACCTGTTTTAGATGAATTTATTCAGTGTGTAATAAACCCATCCACCAGATCAGGAAGTATTGATTGAGCACATATTGCGTGTATGACATATGGTAGGCCTGGGCTACATGATAAAGATGAAACTGTCTCTGTCCAAGTTTAGACTCAGGGGACAAATCCAGACATGCAAGCAGGTCTGCCCAAGACAGTAGGTTAGGAATAGGCAAGAAATAAGATGTTAAATTTGTATTCAAATCATATCACCACAAGGTAGTATTAGATATGTGGGTCATAATAGCTAACAAATGCCATCAGAATTTAAACGGAAGGATGACCTTTTATAAAAGAGAGGGATATGATCAAGGATAACTTCATGGAAGAGATTAGCAACACGAAGACTCAGGTGGGGGCCAGAGAAGGTGAAGACACAGAATAGCATCAGGTAACATGCAGAAGTGGTGACTTGCCAATTTACTTCTCAGGTAAGATAAGCAACCCTGTTTTGACCAGACTGCTTAAACAAAGGAAACTCAGAGTAAATGAGTGAGAGATCAGGCTGAAGAGGTACAGTCGTACCACATTGGGGAGGGTCCTAAGCTGCGCTGAATCTAATATTTTGGGATTTAAACAATTCCTGCCAACAGTCGTGATTCATTGTGATGCATTTTAATGCAGCAAAAAGAAAATTTGTACTTAAAGATATTGTACAACTCCAACTCATCCTTTATTCCCTTAAACCAGTCTCCCACATGCCTCTCCTGATGCACTTCACTATTATAACATGCCTATTCATACCATAATTTTCTAGAATTGAAAAAAGTGGACACTCAGACTTGCGCTCTTAGCTTGAACTTTGGCGCCTTCCTCTCTCATGTTCCTGACACCTCGTAGACACTGGTGTAAAACACAAATGTCACGTGCGGATCAGCACTGCTATGGGGGGGGGGGGCAACGCTGCAAACTATAATATGGATACTTCTTGTTTCATTTCTTAAGTGATGTTGGCATGGTGATCATTGGCTGTTTTACCAGAACCAGCGATCAGGAGCCCTTCTAATTCCCAAACAGGAGGATATTTAGGCCATGTAAAAAATAGAATGTGTGATCACAACTCTTTTCCCCTGTTTGAGTCATTGGTGGTTTGAATCCGACAGAGCTGTGCTTCGAGCTGTGGAATGTTAGAACCGGAAGAGGCCTTCTTCCGATCCTCCTTATTTAAGTGGATCAAAAACAGGTCCAGAAAGGCGAAGTGAATTACCTAAGGAGACACGGCTAACTTTTTCTACAGCCAGGATGAGAACACACATCTCCTAGATTCCAGTGTTTTTCTCACATCAAAAGTTACATCTTACCAAATCTCGTTAGCTTTAAATTAATGTGAAAATATCACAGCAGTAATTTCTCATGGTATCACAATGCAGCAGGGTTTCTCAAGGTCAGCACTACTGACTTCGGACCAGGTAATTCTTTGTTGTGGGGGCTTCGCGTGCATTGTAGCATGATTGCCAGCATCGCCGATCTCTACCCACTAGATGTCAGCATCACCACCCCACCCCCTTGGTTGTGACAACCTAAATGTCTCCGGACATTGCCAAATGAACCCTGGGGGAGGGGGTTACAAAATGATCCCTGGTTGTGACGCTGTACCCCAAATACCTTCCCCACTCGACATATACCTCTGCACTAATCCCTCCATAGCCTGTTTGACCTAACCTAAGGGCTTCATTCCAAGAATCGAATACCTCCAATCTGGCAGCAGAGGGCCTTCCCCAGGTGTGCACGTTTCTTTTGCAGTTGGAGTCTAGTCTACTCTGTCATTGGAATCTAGTTTTTCTAGGTTAGCTGTGGTCATAGGTCCTGCCCTCATCTATTCTATTCATTATTTTAGCATGCATTTGGGTGCCTATTATATGCTAGGTACTGGGCACAGGGCACACAAGTCTCTGATCTTTATTAGTCCAGTCTTCTGTGGGAGACAAATATGTAAATGAACACCTATTAGTCTTATGATGAGTGTTAGGAGAAAGGTGTGCGCAGAGTATTACACAATTAGGGAATATATTTCATTCACACTGAAGGTGGTCATAGGGTAATATATCACAGAAGGTGGCCAAAGAAAGCGGCAGCTAAGCCATATCTTCAAGGACACATCCGGATGAGCCAGGTAGAGAAAGGAGAAGGCTTGCTAGGCAGAGGGAGTTGTGTGTCAACACAGGGTAAGAAATGAAGCCGGAGAGTAAGCAGGAGCCAGGGCTTGAGGAGCCAATTATACCATGCCGAGGAGTTTGGAACTGATCTTGAAGGTGACTAGAAGCCAGGGCAGAGTGCATACAACTTACATTTTAGAAAGATCTGAAATACAGAAAATTACACATATGGAGGATTTGAAGGAGGAGCACAGGTCACCTCAGGATAAGCATCTGATGTAGTGTCCAGCAAAAGGGTAATCATACCAGACTTCACTCTTGTGAATCCCAGCGTGGCAGGGATTCCTGTCCTAGGAGCATTCCCACAAACTGGCAAAAAGAGGAAAGACCCACAAATCCACAACCGCACAGAGGGACAGCCCTTTCCTCCAGCCAGGAATGTGGGCAGGGGAAACCTGTTACCACCAAGGTAAGAAGAAAAACCTTTTCCTCTGGAACCTAAGACTTCACAGAGAGGTTGATTTCCAGATGGAAATTCAAAATATAGGGGTGGGCCAAAGGAGGTTTACGGTTGTGAGTATGTGAAACAGTTTATTCTTATGTTATTATTTCTTAATTACTGTATTATTTTCCATATGAATGACTGTAAACCTACTTTGGCCCATCCCTGTATGTTTCTCAGAAAGAAAAATGATAAATCTTGCTATTTTTAAATATATGGTTCAGGTAACCTTTGGGTCAAAGGTGTTTTGCATGCATGTGTGTATTTGTGCATTGGCTGTTGAGCATGTCATTGTTTCTATGGGGATATGAATTTCCGACCGACTTTCAGAACACAGTCCATTTGCCAGCTATGAACTGTGCATGCCTATGCCCAGAATGCACAAGCACAAATGACAGCAGTAAAGCGCACCAGACACGTTGTGATTACAGCTCTGCCATCAAGAAGGGAATCTGGGGCAATTTTGGAGCAACGCTGCTGACCACGTAAAAATGCAAACTGAAGTGAGCTCTAGGCAGCTCTTCAGGCCCTGCCTGGGCTAAGCAATTCTACTTGCTCTCCGAGGGCCTGCCACAGAGCAGGTGCTCCATCAACGTTTGGAAAAGTGAAGTAGAGGCACTGCAGTGGATCTCCCTACCCACATGCCTCCTGGTTATAAACGAGACCGAAAAAAATTGCCGGTTCAATGAGGAGCTGAGGTAGGGCTTGCAAGAAAGCAAGGAAGAGACAGGCAGCATGCATTTGTCCAGGGCAATGAAGTGAGCTAGTCAGTCCCCACATCTGTGCTCATGGGACAGATACGCCTCCCTCTTAGGAGCAGAAGGGGTAACTAGGAACATGAGGTGCCCTGGATGAATTCACAATCATGCCCATCAATTCATAATTATGTCAACAGAGGGGCTCAACGTAAGTAAATTAATGTTAGTTCCATGCCCTGTCACATATTTGTTGTAAGAGCTGATCTGAAGCAGAAACATGGTGGCCTTCTTCCTCTGATTATTCCGTCACTCAGAAGCCCCTAGCCTCCTAAAATTCTTCATAAAATTCCAATGATTTTCATTGGCCGTCACCAACTCTAGCTGAACCTTCTTTAAAAGGTTCACTACCGCCTTGACCTTTCTCTTTCCTCTCTGAGTTTCAACCCACCTTGATCGCAGAGGGCAAATTTATCTTCTTAAAACCATGCTTTGATTGAGCTATGCTTCTTTTCAAAAACCCTCTCACCACCTCTCAGATTCTTGGAAAATAAAGTCCAAACCTCTCGCCTGCCTTAAAGGCCCTGTTGGAGTCCACACCTGTAAATTCCACCCACCCCCACCACTTGTGTATACCAGGCAATACGATATCCTTAGGGTTCTCTGAATAGGTGGTCCTCATTCCTCCACCGTGCTTGGCTCAGACCGCAGAAGACTGAAATCCTCACTTCTTCCCTCTCTATCTTAAAAGTACAGTTGTGAGTGTGGTCCTACTCAGTGAAGTAGAAGTCTGAGCTCATTTCAGCCTGGACCTCCTCATTCCTCTCCATTCCAATCCTATGTACCTCTGTCCTCCACCGTGTGGCTACCTATAGCCCACCCATGACCATTAGTGACAAGTGGATGAATGACCCAAGGCCCTAGAAAGGTGCCTGGCACATCTTGGGAGCTCAACAAATGTCTGTTAATTTTGTTGAAGAAATTCAACAAATCAAATATTTGACATTGTTAATTTAAGATTACCACCCACCTTTCCCCTTAGGCCAGGGACTTTCCTCCTCCAGGTTAAAAAAAAAAAAAAAAAAAGCATCTAAATATTTTAACTTTGATAAAGTTAGCTTTGATATGTAAAAAGCAGAACTTCCTCTTTAGTCCTTCAAGAAACGAGAACTCTCTAACCCACCCCCCAATGCCCCCTCTACTGAATTTCGGGTTATTTTAAAATAACGGACCTGGATCATTTCTTACTAAATAAAACGCTGCATCTTCTCTGTAGTTTCAAAAGAAACCTTACCTCTAGCCAGCCAAGTCATCAACAAATTCTCCACGCGAGAAAAATGTTTTTTAAAATGGAGATGTGAGCATAAAACACCTACAGGCAGGAAGAGAACAACAGGTGCTCCCTGCACACACTAAACACCCAAACGGACCTTCTGAGCGAGCCAAAAGCGTTTAGCCTACATAATGTTCTTCAGCTGTTGTTTCAGGGGCTTTTCGATAACGAAAATGCCCCCTCCCCTTGGCCTTGCCGTTTCTCGTTCACCACTTACTACCGAGTGCACGTCAGACTTCTCTGGGCGCAATCTTTGCCGCACCCAGTCACCTATCTCAGCGACCCGCGCAACTACGTTTCCTTAAATCAGAGCCCCGTGGACTCTGCCTGTCAACTACATTACCCAGCGGCCCCCGCGCCCTTCGCAGGAAGGACGTCTGCGCACAAGATACTCAGTTCCAAGTTTGGAGCTTTTAGCTGCCAGCCCTGGCCCATCATGTAGCTGCAGCACAGCCTTCCCTAACGTTGCAACTGGGGGAAAAATCACTTTCCAGTCTGTTTTGCAAGGTGTGCATTTCCATCTGGATTCCCTGAAAGTCCATCTGCTGCATCGGTCAAGAGAAACTCCACTTGCATGAAGATTGCACGCCTGCAGCTTGCATCTTTGTTGCAAAACTAGCTACAGAAGAGAAGCAAGGCAAAGTCTTTTGTGCTCCCCTCCCCCATCAAAGGAAAGGGGAAAATGTCTCAGTCGAAAGGTAAGCGCCTATTTGCATTAATTGCAAAAATGCAAAGGGTTGTGCATGCATTTGTGAATGCATGGATGCAATTTTCGCCTAGCGATTGCATGTTTAAGTTTGAGGTTTTCCACAGCTCAGTTGCATTTCCTGTTTAGTGTGTGTCTTTTTTTTTTTTTTTTTTTTTGCAGACACAGAGAGTTCCTGTAAGGCAGGGCTTGCAGTTCAGCTGTGCATTGACGTTATTTGCATTCTTCTGCTAGGGTTACTGAGCTCTTTTTGCCTTTTGCACAGTCAGGAGAGATAGAGCAGGTTGGTAGCGTCTGAATGTGCAATGCTTTATATAATAGTAAAATTCTTTAGTATGCACGCATATTGTAAGTAATTTTCTGTGCAACAGAAATACAAACTTTTAAAAAGTCTGTGGGTGAAGATGACAGGCAAAACTTGAGTTAAACTAGTAGGAAATTAATGTAATCTTATATTCCTTTGGGAATGAGCCGTTGCTGTGCCAGTATTTAGCTAAATTTCCATTGATACGCTTTGAACATTAAGCAACTTTTGATTTTTAAAGGAAGTAAAGGTGAAGTATGCATAATAGCATACTAAAAAAAAAAGCAGACAAGAAGTCTTTCTCTTCCGAGATTTTGCACTTTACACCAATTGCTTATTGGCTCACAGTATTTAGAAGCAGCAGTGAGGACACTGATGTTTTATGTCTTCCCATTTGGGAGATGCGTTGCATCTGGGGCGGGGGCGCAGGGATATTGGGAGGAAAACTGTTCTTTGACACATTACACCAACATCGAGGGACTGTCCTATTTCATTAGCAACCATAATGAAATCTTTCACGTGTAACTGCATATATCTAGTTAGCTATAATAGGTCAGAAGTTCAGGATTATGTTTTTCTTTATGTTTTTTCTGTTTCTAATTTTTTTTTACACAGTTGTATTTTGGAAGCCTAATGCCATGCTGGGGAGGGGGGCTAAAAAAATAAAATTCCTGACATGGCATCAGAGAGCTACAGGAGTGCTTGCTGTCAGATCCCGTAGGGCCCTAAGTCACTTGTTTCAGAACAAATCCTTTACCACAGAGAAGGCTTTTGCCAAATGAGAATGTATGTGTTGAAGAGGTGAGTTAAGCACTGGGTGAGTTAGGCTACCAGGGGCACTATGTAAGTAAGTATGCATTGTAAGTATGTAGGTTAAGACCTGGTGAAATTAAAGTGTCTCATAAGCTTTCTGTCACTTTTTTGAGAGTTGTTGCACTACTTTTTAATTCTACTAGCTGGAAATGATATATCTGAGTCCAGAAAGAAAGTGTTATATATTCTAAAGAAAGTGATATATCTTCTAAAGAAAGTGATACATGTAGTTCGAGGTGGGGCTCCGCTTTTCTTTGAGTGTCAGGGGAGCCTGAAAATCTGAAAACCTGAGTGCTGAAGAACCCAGGAATTGGCATTACGAGGTGCAGAGGTTCCTTAATACAGGGGAAATCTACAGGCTAATTGAGCAGAGAAGTAACAACTTACACGGGGCATTCCATGCTTTGATGTGTTAAAGAAATGGCATCTAATTAGTTTGTATTTGGTATATATTCACTCATTCAGTTCAGTTTAATATAGTGTATAAACATATTATGACATATGTGTATGTGCATGTGTGTGTATATCCACACACACACATATGTATACCCCCATACACTGCACAGGATTTGGGTGCATACAGAAATGTTTAAAATGTAGTCATTTGCGTCAGAGAACTTACCATGTGGTTGGTGAAAGAAAGCAAGTCATTATAATGCAAGATAATTGCATAGATAGTGAAGAGAAATAGCAAAGTTGGACTTTAAAGATAAAAGTGATTTTCTCTCTGGTAGATAGTCAGGAAATTTTTATGAGAAAGGTGGTGTTGTAGATATCTTATCTTTGGACCTTAGGGTCTAAATTAAATCAGGTTCCTATTTGCATTTTTTTAGATAAACTAAGGTAGCTCCCTCCTAGTAGAGCAAGGTTTTGAGTTGGGAAACAAGCAAAGATATTTGCATGGTATGCTTCCATTGTGGGCATTCCCACAATAAATCAGTAAGTTTTCTTAATTGGGTCCCATTTGGAAGGTGCATCTGGTGTGAACATGGCGTTCCTTGCCAAAAGGAAAATTATTGATAGAAAGAAGTAGGTGATCATTTCAGAAATGGCAAAGGAGCCTTGGCCTGGACTTTAAATGTGGAATTGGCCTAATTCAGCTACGTATTCTCAAATGGCCAAGACATTTTTTTGCAGTACCAAAACGCCTTTGTAATGCTAGAACCAAATGAAATGGGGGGGGGGGGGGCGGAGTGAAAGGTGGATACCACCTCTTAGCACTGAAGAATTTAACAACATGTTCAATTCAAGGACCTTTCCGAACTTTCTAGATCACTATAATTCGGTTTTACAGACCTCTAATTTAAGGCACAGCACAGGCAAAAAAGAATTACCCTGGGAGCTGGAAGGACTGGGTTACTTCTTTCCAGCCTTACCAACAGTAAGATTCCGAGAAAGAATTTCTTCAAAAGAAATGTTGTTTTCCACTGTTGTAACTTTAGGTGGTATGCTTTTCAGCTTGTTTATATTAGCTGTCTGGGGTTGAGCTGACATTTTTCAAATATTAAAGTGGTAGAATGCCTTTTGAGGAAATCTGAAATGTAAGTTAACAGGAAGGGCACCCAGAAAGTGCAGGAATTCCTGCACTTTACAGGAAGACAGGCTACAGGAAAAATGTGTCATCTACATTACCAGGGAGAGAAAAACTATTGTTATCAGCCATACTGATCAGAGGGAGGGAGAGAGAGGGGAGGGGAGGGGAGAGGGGTGGGGTGGTCTGGCATCTCCCAGTTCACCTGAAAATAGACAAAAAGTTTGACTCTGTGCAAAGGCACTCTTCCTCACTTCCCTATCCAGTTACCTTTGAAAAATATTAGTTTATCTTAGTTTAAGATAGTAAATAGTAGATATTCACCTTTTAAAAATGATTTTAAAATAAAAAAATTCACCTTTAAAAAGTATGGTAATAGGTCAGTCCTGACGTGAGCAATGTGCGTGAGGCGTAACTCAGAAGCATGTGGGACTGTGATAGGCAAGGACTTAACCCTGCATGGGTCTTTGCTTTTGTAATCCATTCCACCCTGGGAAATGAGATGTGTTAATTCCTCATTCTGTGTAAATTCCTTTGTTAGGTTGTACCAGACGGACTTGTCATGCTCAGCCTGTAATCTGAGCCAGTGTGTTTTATAACCTCGTCCATCTCAGGACACGGAATCCGAATAGGCACCTTGAGTTTCCTGAGCCTGTTTTGTGCTGGGGTGGCATTCAGCTCTTGACAGCGGCTGCGCCGCCGCTGCAGCTGCAGGGGCCGGCAGGGGGTCCCTGGTGGTGAATTTAATGTTGGAGGAAACGGTTAGGGTTCTCACCCCTTTGTTTTTCTCAGATGAGTGTTGTCAGCATTTCCAGTGTTTTGAAATCTGAAAGATCTATAAGGAATATTTTTAAAACTTAAAAAATGCATAAATAATCATTGTTCATTATAGAAATATTCAAAAATATAGGAAAGGAAAATAAGAATCACCAGTTACTGCAATGCACATTTTGGCATATACCCTTCTGGACTTTTTTCCATACACGTATTTATGTACATATGGATATATATAGATATATGTATAAAACTAATGTATATTTACTGAGCTTTTGTTTTACTTACCAATATGCGGTGAAATATTTCCAAGTTGATTTCTTTTGACATACTCTCTGTTTCTATTGTATTTATTTAAGTAGAACCTTAGTGTTTATTAACTTTTTAAAACTTAAGGCATAGTTAACATCACAGCTCTGTCAGGTTCGGGGTACACAGCGTGTTCAATAGCTGTGTGTGTTGTGTGGGGGCCGGAAGTCTAGCTGACAAGCAGCGCCGTGTGTTAGTTGTAGACTTTGGGTGTGTGATGAGAACTTTTAAGGCCTACTCTTTTGGCAACTTCCCGAAGAGCAGCGCAGTGTTATAACTGTAATCACCCTGCTGGACATTACATCCCTATGACTTACTTATGTTGTAACTGGAGGTTGATATCTGTTGGCCACTTTCATCCACTTTGCCCGCCCCTGCCTATGGCAACCGCCAATCTGTTCTGTGTATCCGTGAGCTTGGTGTTTTGCTTTTTTTTTTTTAGATTTCATGTATGAGATCATATGGTGTTTGTCTTTCTCTGTCTGACTTATTTCACTTGACATACTACCCTCAAGTTCTATCCACTGTTGCTGCAAATGGCAAGATTTCACTCATTTTTGTGGCTGAATAATATTCCATTGAATATATGGATGTATGTTACATTTATATATATTACATTTTTACATATATAATCTCCATGTTCTTCTTCACCTTTTAAAAATAGCTTTTTCAAGTTATTGTAAAATGAAATATACTCTCTGACAGTAAATTCAAACCAAAAAGAAATTCATAATAAGAAAATAAGAACCACTCAGTCCCCCCACCTAGAGCCAGTTACTATTAACATTTTGGTGACTGTCTCATTGCATTTGCACGTACACACACATATGTATATGTGCTACTTTACATACTACATATGACCCTTTGCAAATTGCCTTATACTCTACCACATATCTTGGACATCTTTCCATATTTGTATACATATAGTTACCTCATTTTTTTAAACAGTCACTTATTTTAATTTGTAAAAGTGTAGCCATTCAATCAATCTCCGATTGGGCTTTAACATAGTTTGATTTTTTTTTTACAGCCGTTATCAAAGTTGCAAAGAATACCTTGAACACGCTTCTTTGTGCCTTTGACTTATCCCCTCTGTAGGATGAGTACCTAGAAGTGGAAGTGCTAGGTGGAAGGGCATGCACAGCCCTCCAGACAGCTAGTAATACTCATTCTTAGTCTCCCCAATAATGTTTGGAAGTGCCCATTTTGTCCTTTTAAACATCTCAGTAAATATTGCCAAATAAATTGCTCTCCAGAAACATTATGTCTGCCCTTCTTCATGCTGGGTAGAATAATTTACAGCAACATCCGTACCATCCTGGCCTCAATTGGTTGGGGTGTCGTCCTATAAACCGAAAGTTCACCAGTTCAATTCCTGGTCAGGGCACATCACACCTACATTGCTGGTTCGGTCCCGCATCGGGGCTTGTACGAGGTCCCTGGTTGGGGTGCAGATGAGAGGAAACTGACTAATGTTTCTCTCACATTGATGTTTCTCTCCCTTTCTCTCTCCCTCCCATCCCCGTTCTCCAAAATCAATAAACATGTCTTCAGGTGAGGTTAAAAAAACAACTCCCAATTCAATAACAGGTATTAACATCTTACTCTCCATTTGCATTCCTTAGTAGTAAAGAGGTTGAATTTACCCCTTTTCAACATTTGCATTTCGTATAGAGTTTTTTTCCCTTATAAAATGTATCTCTAAAATTTTAAATAGGGCACCTGATGATTTTTAGAGTTAGGCCCAGAACATTCCAAAATTGCAAAGCTTAAGTGATCATGGGTTGAAAGATGGGTTCTATGCATTACACAATTTAAGTCCCTGGTGAGTTCTAATTTTAATTTTAACCAAAATGTCTTGTATAAACATCACATTTTATAAACTCATTTTGTTATACTCTCTATAGCTATCAAGACCTATATGAAAATAATAAGAAAAATATAATGATGTGACTAAGATTCCAGTCTGGGAAATAACTTACTTCTGGACATTTCTACATTTTTCAGTTATTTCTACAGGCAACAGTAGTTTTCCTTAGTTTTGTAAATAATTGTTCCAAAGCACATGGTTGTGTTACATGCAATGTTGCAGGATAATTCTTTTTCTTTTTTTTTTATCCTCATGTGCATTGTCTAATCACAAAGCGTGCTTTACTTGAGTTTACTAGATTTGCTAGAAGAATTGAGGCTCTCTCAGCTTTGAGGACCCCGCAGGTTAAATAAGTCAGTCACACTAACAAATTCTTCACATAGCCTTCCTTAGTAAATGTGCCTACTTAAGCATCCTGACATAAGTGATAGAATTTAGAGCTATGAAAGGAAGTGTTGTCGTCCAACTGTATCTTTTAACAGATGAGCAAACTGATGCCTTGGCAGGAAATGCTTTGCCAGAGGTAGAACTTAGGACTCTTGATTCTCTGTCCCGAAATTCACTTCACTAAAACCACACACAAACACTGGTAACCCACGTTTGCAAAACATTTTCGTCTTCACAATCCTTAGTGTAGTTCCCATTTTTTTTTCTTCTGTTTGCTTTTATGGGGAGCAGATTGGCAAGGGGGCTGATGGGACAATCAGTGGGGGTTCTTTTGCTGTGCCCAAGAAATGGCGATACATGAATCATGGTGGTGAAGTTTCTCACCAGTTCTCTCTGCCGGAGGATATTTTGCAAAGGCTCTCATTGTAATTCCCATTACCTACATTATTACCGCTGCAAGTTTTAACCACTGTGATTGTTGTTTGCCTTTTTGGGACAATCTCTGAAAGCCCTTGCTAGGTAGCTAACAATTTATTCTTACACATCTTTGCCTCTCTACCTCTTTTAGCGTTGTGCTTGTAAATAATAGGCGCTCAATAGAGGTCCGACAATGAAAGTATTTTTCATTAATAGGAATCTCTATCGTCTTCCTCCACCTTCCATGAAAAGTTTGGGTTAACAAAATTATAATGCAGTTTTCTTCCTGTGCTTCTGTGTTGGCATCAGTGTTTCCATTATATCTTTGCCTGATTATTTGGGAATTGCACAAAAGGCAACTTCTGATGGCCAAAATGTGTCGTTTCTCCTCTAACCAGATTTAAAGGTTGCAGGATCCTTGGCTAACTAACTTTCCTTTCTAAAAATTTGCGGGACTAAGATGCATTGTCCAAAGAATCTAATGGGACAGGATTGAAGTGAATCCCTCCATCCTCTGCTGGTCTCTGGAGCTGGTTTGCAAATTACCTCTGAATTTGAGCCTTTGAAGGGTTATCCCAAATAATCTGAAAGTTTTTTGCAGCTGGCTGCCCTATGGCAAAAGAGGGGACTTTGCGTGGATAAACCCCAAGTGAGGTGATTCCCTATTTCCTCCTTGACCCTGCCCCTGTCACTGCTGCCCGCTTGCATCCTGGGTTTTGTTTCCCCATTCTGTATCCTTAGAGGGTCTTCCTTCCCTGAGCTGCTCCATACCGTTTGCTGTGCAGTCCTTGAGACCCCCTCTTTCTACAATGAGAGGATGTTTAGGATGTTTAGAGGATTTGTGATAGACTTACCAGCACACAGGAAGCCTATCACAAATCATCGTAATGCAGTCAACTCACTTCTGAGTTGAAGCATTCAGTAGGCACATACTGGAACTCTCTTGATCTGTTTTATTTTCTGTTCTATGCATCTCTCCTTAATTTGGGTCAGGATCAGCCTTTTTAAAAAGACTGTTATCTGCAGATCTAGATGCTGATCATAACCGACACCCCCACACCCAATGCTATCATCATCATCTTCCTCCTCCTCATCATCAAAACTTATTTTATGTGAGTCAGTTTCCATATTATGCTTTTGAACTTTACATCAGTCCTATGGGGACAGATGCTGTTGTCATTAGTTTACAGATGAAGAAACTGAGGCTCCGGTGAGTGAACTAACCTGCTTATGGCTGGGGAGCCATAAGCAGCAGAGGCGTGGTGCAGAGCTAGGCCCGTCTGACCCCAGGGTCCATGCTCAGAACCAGGGTTGGCAAACTACAGCCTGTGGGCCAAATCCAGCCCCACCTACTTTTAATTTCAGCTTTTGAGCTAAGACTGGGGGAAAAAAATCAAAAGAATAATATTTTATGACCCCTGACAATTACATAAAATTCAAACTCGGTGTCTACAAATAAAGTTTTATTGGAACACAGCGCTTCTCATTCATTTCTATGTTGTTCGTTGCTGCTTTTCACCCCACCATGGTAGAGTTGAATAGTTGTGACAGAAAGCATCCCACAAAGCCAAAATATTTATTGTCCGGCCCTGTTCAAACAAAGTTTGATGACCTTGTCCTTCATGACTTGACTTTGTCACCATCTGGAGTCTTTTCATGACGGGGTCCTCATATTACATTTCTCTTTGGCTTTAATTGGAAGTTGTTAACCTGGATAACTACTCACTTGCTACTCAGGCAGCGACCTCTGGGGCCACCCACAGGAAATGTCTGAGAGATGTTTCTCCTGGTTATGAGATTTGTAGGCTGTTGGTCATTTCTGCTGGACAGAGCTACTGGTCTCCTTAACCCATCCTGGGGTCCTTTCCCCTCAGCTGCACCCTTCCTGTTCGCTTTATATTTCTTTTCTGCCCCCCTTCTCATTTGAGAAGCTGCTCATTAATTCTTTCCTTTGTCCCTTCATTCTCCTCTTGATCCCATACTTTGTTTAAATAGCAAATCAATCAAAGCAACTCTCGTGCTACCACCGTTGCCTGGCTTTGTTGATTATTATCATGACTTGGGTCAGAGGTTCTAGCCTTTCTTTTGTGTGGCGTAGAGATGGAAACTGCCCTCCATGGACTACCCTTCATGGTAAGATGGCCTCCAGCCTACCCAGAGCCATTTCCCGCGATCATCTCCTATATGGGTTAGAGCCATTTTCTCATGTTAACAATCCCCTACCTCCCAGGCCTGGGTGGGCCCTATTTTGGAGGAAGTATGAGTATCCTTTTACTTACACAGTCACTTAATTTGTGGGAATTGTGTGTGTTTAGGAGAGAAGATCATGGTAAAAGTTCTTAAAGAGAAGGGAGGGAGGGAAGGAGGGAGGGGTGGGGTAGAAGCTCCATAAAGACAGAGTAGCTTTGGTGGGATGAACCTAGATTTGTTTGCTGTATCCAGAGTGAGGTGGGTTTTAGTCACATACAAGGAAGTCCTGATTTGTGCCATCTCAGATGGTGACACCACTACGGATTCTTTCTATATTCCAGGTACTGTGCTTAGTGATGCACAGGAAGGATCTCATTCTCCCCCCACTGGGGCCTGACAAGGTGATGCTGCATTTTGTACATGAGCAACCTGAGACCAGAGAGGTCCAGAAACCTGCCTTGGATGTCAAGGCTGATAGTGGCTGAGCAGAGGCTTTAATCAATGTCTGTGTGACCCCAGAACCTGAGCTCCTGGCCACTCCACTTATTTTGTCATTCCATGATGAACTGATGAACCTATTACCCAAAAGACGTGGTTGGAGCTAGATCACATGAATGATTCCATGGGAACTTGGGCGTAGCGGGGACAGGGATGGTAAGTAGAGAGGGGCTAACCTGTGCCTGTATTCCCTTTGACATGTTCCTTTAAGTCTCTGTTGATCGTAGAATACTGAGTCTGACTAGTTGACTGTTAAGGTTGAATTCCAAGTATAAATTGCCCACTGGATGAAGGAAGCTGGTTACAGTTGGTTTACCAATAGATATTGGTCTACACAGATTGGAAATTTATGTGAAGTATCAGCAATGAAGATTGATTCCATTAGCTGTCTCACGGGCTGTAGCTAAGGAGATCCAAACTTTGTGTTTTCCTGCACATCTAAGTTAAATTGTTTTAACGCAGTAATGAGAACATGGCCAGTTTGACACCATACCTAACTAGAGGAATTCTGTGGCCCCTTTTAGGCTTAGAGATTTTTTTTCTTCCTGGTTATTTCTATGTAAATGTAACAGGTACAGTTTCCTTGAAATTGTGAATGAACCTATGTCTCCACTGTTTTCTTCGTGTACTGGATGGTGTACAAGGAACTAGAATTACCTCTTTGTATGGTAGAGGGATTTGGGAATGAATTTTCTTTTAAACTAATGGATTCCCTCTTAGCTTTCTCTCCAGCCAATGGAGAGAACAGTCATACATACCTATGCTTGAGTGGTTTCCCGTGATCTGTGCCGAAGCCTTGGAAATATATGGTGTGGATGTTGAGTGACAAATTATTTACTCTCTCTCTTACTTCTGCCTTCTCAGTACCACATGGGAAGGATGAATTAGAGAAAAGGGTAAGGCTGCAACCCGAAGAACCAGTGGGGGTTGGGTGGCAAGGGGTATGGGAATCCCTTTGCAGTGAATGTTCAGAGACAGCCTTCCTGTGATGTTGAAAACTTTAGAATCATATTCTCCCCACTTTATTTACCCCTTCCTGCACACCAAACTCCTTTGTCATGTGAAAAGAAAATAATCCCAAAGATTCTGAATATACCTAAAGTGAGAACTTGGATAAGGGATTCATTTGTTCAGATCTATTTAACAAATACATTTCTGGTCTATTGTTAAAACATTTAAGACACTGTACTATACAGTACAATCTTTGTATAGGTAGAATGATACAGAAATGCATTCTACTCTACTCTTCCCCTTCACTAGCTGTGAGCCTTAAAAAAGTCTACTTAACCTAAGCTTCAGCTTCCTCGCCTGCTAAATGGAGACAGTGATCCATCCTCTTTACTGAATGGTTATGAAACTTAAACAAAGCCATGCATGTCATGTGCTTTGGTCCATGCTTGGCATTCACTTATTCAATAATTATTTGTTGAGTGCACTTTTGGATTTGAGGCATTGTGCTGTAGTCAATTCACCATAAACATAGATTTGCTTCATTCTTCTGTTTCTCTACCCTTTGAGAAGCTTATAAGTCTAGTAGATTGCAAGAAAAGCATGGAAATGTGCAGAGAATATAAGCTAGAATCCTAGTAGGCTTAGAGGAGGTACTATGAGTTCGGAGGTCCTGTGGATCAGGGGGAGATCAGGAAAGTTCTTACAATGAGTGTGGAAGTATTAACGTTACTTTCAGAGTTTATAAAGAAATTGTGTCCTAGGTCCAAAGTAGGTATGGAGAAGGAATCTTGACCACAAGTATCTAAGGGCACCAATAAAATGTTAATATAGGCAGAGCAGTTCTTTAGAAAATAAAAAAAGAGAAGATGTCCTAGCAAATATCTGGAGCTTAAAAGACCTTAGTTGTGTTTCCTAAGGACTTCCTTTACTTTGCAAGTAGTTATTGCTTATAATCAAGATAGGTCAGTAAACGGAGTCTGCCATATCATGTACTTTTAGGTGTTTTTAGACTGCGGAAACTCCAGGAAATCTAGCAGTTAATAGTTAAACAAGTATATCATCATATCAACTGGGTTTATAGGCACACTGTAATTATAAAAGCAAGCTGTTGGTCCAATAATCAATGTCTGGCTAGGTCAGGGAATATTTTCCAGAGCATGACCATAGCTGCAATTTTCATTTTTCATAACCTGCCAACTTGCCTTTTCCGTTTCTTAGTGCTTTTCCCTTTTCTAGAATCATCTGAAGTCAGTTAAGGAGGAAGAAAACTGTTTAGTGTACTTCTGAATTTTCATTTTACCAGAGGAGCTCCAGATGGCTCTTTGTTTTACCAAACCTATTTTCTCAAGCAGGATATTGGATACTGGCAAGGGAGTTTATAAATTTTTTTGCATGTATTTTTAATTTCAAAAAAATTTCATTGAAAAGATAAATATATTTAATACAATTGGTAGGTTGAATTAATTTTTCTTACATTATCTTTATCACAAAAACAGTGACCTAAGCTCTGGAGCTTACAGTATGTTGTTTCTCATTGTAACTATGGCTGAGGCACCTTGCTTTTCCTCAGTGACTTTATTCCACGCAGGAGCAGCAGCGTGGATCAGGTGGGTGGGCTGAATCACCCAGTCAGAGTCCAGCAAGTCACAGGGCAGCTTTTGCCTCACCTTTGCTGTGCAGTTAAAGAGACCACACGACCCAGCCAGGTAGAAAGGACCTGCCAAGTGTACCATCTCATTCAAAAGGCTTGCTAGGTCTTCTCCCTTGGGACTTTGTTCCTGAACGAGCTTCTATTTTTATAGGTAAAGTAGGGGGAAAAAAATGCAGACTTAATACTGGAATTGACTTAAAAATGACATTGAGAAATTTTGATACATTATGGTTAAAAAGACTGTTTTCAAATTTAATTTATTTTTTCTGATGTGACCTATCTAAGTACAGGAGAGTGAATGTTAGCCAGGGAGGGGGTGGAGTGGATGGGTGGGTTGGGGGTGCAGTGGGTCCTGTATTAATATTTCTTAGTTGACTTCAACAAACATTATTAACAAAATTAAATAAATCTGCACCTAACACAGAGTATTTATTAGGTGAATAAAAGATGAATAGAATTCTATCTCTACCCTCAAGAAGCTCCCAGTCTGGTACTCCTTTGCGAGGGCCGCCATCGCAGAGTGGGTGGCTCGCAACAGAAGTGTTCTGTCTCACAGTTCTGGAGACTAGAAGTCTGAGAGCCATATGGCAACAGGGCTGGTTGCTTCTGAGGGCTGTGGAGGAAAAATCTGTCCCATGATTTTGATGGCTTGCTGACAGTCTTTGGCATTGCTTACCACATAGATGCATTGTTGAGATCTCTGCCTTCACGTTTCACATGGAGTTCCCCCTGTGCGTGTTCCTGTGTGAGATTTCCTCTTTTTATGAGGACACCAGTCATTGTTAAAGGCTGACCCTCATCCTGTCTGATCTCATCATAACTAATGATATATGCAACAACCCTATTTCCAAGTAAGGTCATATTCTAAGGTACTAAGAGTTAACACTTTAACATAGGATTGGGGGGAACACTTTGTAAAGTATATGCTTGTCTAACCGCTATGACATACATTTAAAACTAAGTAAAAAAAAAATAAAAATAAAAAATTAAACTAATACAAAGTAATACTGAGTATAAATTATAATTGAAAAATAGAATTTAAATTATGAAAAAAGACTTTAACTTGGGAATTTGGGGCGGGTACACAGTTCAGCCCATACCATGTCAAGACAGACATGTGAACAAACTGATGCTCTTCTGTGTGGTGTGCATGTAAGTTTTGGTAGAAGCTGCAGGTGGGATACTAAGGAAGGTGAAGGGTATGACAGCTGGAGACGATCAGGAAAGCCTGTCAGTGGAGGGAGGATATTAACTTGGCATCACAGAACTTAAGTAAAATAAGAGACTTGCCATCGGTCCTTGAACAGACTAACTGCTCCTTCTTCGGATTTTCTATCGTGGTGACAGACTGGATGCTTGTAACTGGGGGTGTTAAATGAGAAAGTACTTGCACATACACACATGTGCTGTTGCTCAATCGATTCCTGAAACATACTGGTGTTTGGTGGTGATGAGACATGCGAACCACTCAGTGGTCACAAGCAGCTCTCCTGTACACGGAGGTGGCACTTGGCGTGGGGAAAAGGCACATCTTCCCCTTTGTAACAGATGGTTCCAGTGCTAATGGAACAAAGCTTAAGAGGGAATGAGAGCAAGAACCAAGGACCTGTAGCCAGGGAAAGCTTATTTTTAGAAAAGGCCTGTAGGCCTAAAAAAAAAGACAAAACCCAAACCCAAACACAAACAAAACAAAACACTACACAAACGTTACCAAGTTCTCACAATATTGATTACTCACAAAGGTCTTTCTAACGGTATGCATTAACTTAATACAGTTAATATGCGGCTTTATTTTCTTAATGTGGTTTAAGTATGTTTGGCATAAAAGTAGGTATAAAAACAACAGGATCAGCTTCAGTAAGAGGGGAAAGTAAAGGATGAAAGTGTCAGGACATACTGTGTGAGGTAGTTGGGGGTGGGGGACGGTCAGAGGGAAGCGACTTTCCCAGCTTAGAGCAGACGTCCATCACCTGTCAGATTGTCCTGCCAGGGTGCTGACGGTGGCCTGCTTCAAGCGCAGGGGCCAGGTGGGCAGCCCAGAAAAAGCCACAGGAAGGTCAGGAATCCTTCAGAGCTCAGCGATAGATCGTTCTGGGAGTGGTCATCCAGCAGATGTGGGGCAGAAAGTCAAGTATTAGCTGAGCCAACATGGCGGGGAAAGAAAGAAATTATCATCAGGGAGGTCAGTGGAAAACAAAGATCAGAGAGAGTGAAGGGGTCCGAGATACCAGTGTGCAGAATACAGGTGTGAATATGCGCTTTTTATTCCCCATGAGCCCTGTGTATAAGAAATGAGTATCTGCCTCACCTGTTTCTTCCAGCTTCAGAAGCAATCTTTGTTCCTCCGGCTATTGTGTCATGATGCATCATAGGAGGCCCTGGGGAGGTTGGGTGTAGAAGAATACGCAGAAAAGAAGCAACAGAAACTAGTCTGGGGCTTGTTTATGACAAGCCCAGGCCTATCTTCGCACTGAGAACCTGTGCACGGCTCTCCGGGTGGGTCCAGTGGAGTCAGAGGGAAGCAGGAAATGGCGATTGCTTGGTTTAAGAGAGAAGCCAGCTCCTGGTTTTGTTTTCTCAGGTTAGGAGGTAAATAAGCAGCCCTGGCTCCTAGACATCCAAATTCCAAGTCAGAGCTTGGGAAGAAGAAGTTGTTTTTAAAGTATATCAGGGGATGTAGGATCTGTCTTTGCCAAAGCAACTGGGAAGTATCAAGACTCTGTACAGTTTTCATTCCCTTTGATCCAACGTTTTTATTTAGCAGAATCTATCCTGTGATAGGCAGTGATTTTTTTTTTTTGAGAGCCTACTGGGTGCAAGGCTTTGTGATAAACATTTTACTTATTAGCTCTAACTCTCATTAAGACCGACAAGGTAGGTAAAATTCTCCCCATTTTCAAAGGAGGAAACTGGAACTCAGATCAGTAACTTGCCCCAGATCATGCAGGCAGCGGTTGCAGAGCTGGGATTTGAATCTAGTTCATTTAAATTCCAAAGTTCATGTTTTTCACTCTGTAACTGCCATGTCAAAATAGCGAAAAATAAAAACACCCTATTGCATAATAATAAGGGAATTGCTTAAGTGACAGATACCTACCTGATGCAATAGGTTATGGAGAGAGGGTGATAACATTGATGGAACAATGCTTATGGCCCAGGAAGAATGGAGAAACATATACCTGTATCAAAGTTTATGTGTACGTGTTTGTGTGTATTTTGTTTTACCTCAGTTCGGAGTCTTTATTAGGGAGAACTTCATTGAATCCAACTGCAGCTGAGCCTGCATTTTCTCACTCCCTCTTTTTCCCTCTCTCCTTTCACGGCGGGGGGTGGGGGGGGTGGGGGGGCTCATTCTGCTTTTCTGAGTCTTTTCTGCTTTCCCCTGCAGATCAGGCTTTTGCTAACTCATCAATATGCATATGGCTTAAAAGAGCTGTAAGCTCTGCATCTATATGACTTTGTAGTTTTAGTATCCACCATTCTTTGACTAGTTACCTTTCTGGTCTGAAATCAAATTCTCTGTCTCTGATTATGAGTGGCTGCTGGATTGGCTAGACCGGTGTTAGGTGTTCATCCTTGTGTGCATGAGAGGCAAGCCAGCCCACGGCCCACTTAGAGGTGCTATAGAAACAGGTTATCCGAGTAGGAGGCACAATTGCAACAGATAAATAGGTTGACATAGTAAAGCCAGCAGGAAGGAAATACATTTAAAAAGTGAAAACAAATATGTCTGCTTAATCTTGAATGAACCTTTGACAGTATTGTGACCTGTGGTGTTTTGTATCATATTTAAATTTGCATACTGTTCATAATAAAGAACTTGGTTGTTAAAGAAGGCAAGGTGTCTCCTCAGATTCTCTCATTTTCTGTGTGAGTGAAAGAGGCCCAGACCGAATTATGTTATCGTTTGTTCTGTTGCTCGTTGCCTTCATAAGGAGGGAGGCCACTTGAACAGTAGAAAAAGCGATATGAGAAGAACACAGAAAAGGCACACTGGTGCTCTGTAATGGTTGATGAATGCAAGATTAGTTTTCTGATGTTGTGACATTTGCCCAAGTGTATGTGGTACAAAGAGTCTGGGCAATAGATACCTGGCAAGATGTAAAGAGTTTAGAACCATGAAATGTTCCAGTTAGCAGGGACCTTGGAGATCATCTTGGCTGAACACCTCACTTTATAGATGAAGCAATTGTGATCAAGAGAGATTAAGTAACAAAACCAAGGTGATGGTGAGGTAGATCTGGAAGGCAGATCTCCTGACACTCACATCTGGGCAGTTGTTAGCATCCCAGGGGCATCTTGATGCTAAGTCAAGCTTTGACTCTCTGGGGAGCCCTTATATTCTTTCTATCATGACTGAAACTAACTCCTGAGGCTTAAAGATTCAAAGTAAACCAGGGCACCAGGCGCAGTGGAAATCAGGACCTCTTTTTACTTCGTCTGTCATCAGATGATTGAATGGGTCTGTTCAATCATGCAGGCAGCCATGCATCCATTTATTCATTCCCTGTGCATTGATCGGATTCTTCTCAGTATGGTTTACAACAAGGCCAGCTGGGGAATGTGCAGAGAGACAATTCCTACTCGCAAGAAGCTCACATCTAATGGGGACAGATAGGTGTATCAACATTTATGATGTAGTGATAGTCAAAGGAAAAATGATTAATTGCTTGAGTCTTGGAAAATGAATGGGAGAGTCAGGGATTGGAGGCAGGGTGTCAGAGCAGACCCAGCACTGGTCTACAGAGCACAGTGAAATGGCACGAGTATCCAGAAAATCCTAAAACTGGTTGGAATGTAGAGGTCATCTAGTAGAGCAGGGAGAGATAAGGTAGGAAAAACAGGCCAAGGTATGGAAGGCCTAGCCCTTCCCGAGGCATTTGTTGCCTGACTCTAATACACAGTATGAAGTACTACAGGGAGAGGGTTACTTCCAGCAGCTATATTTAATATGATTTTGCATTTTAGACTCAACCATGTATCTATGTCCCTTAGCAACAGGTTTTGTTAATATTCTGAGCTCAGTATGAAATGGAGAGCCAAATTGGCATTGAAGAGCTTTCCTTTGGCAAGTCTACGGCTAGCTCTCTTTATCAGTTAGGGGGAAAAAAGCTATCAGCCTTTACAGGGAAGAGCTTGCACAGGTTGATTAGTATTGAAGGCAGTTTTCCTTAACTTACCATTGGATGACTCAACTCATAATGACATTTTGTTGGCGTTTCACCAACTTGCACTTGCCACTGTTCTACAGGACATGCCGTCAGGTCTGATTATACGGTTTTCATTCATATGGGCCTGTTTCCCACCCTGCTTTGTTGTTGTGTGTGTTTTTTTTTTGTTTTTTTTTTAGCTAACTCACTTGACATTCCTGCCTGCCAAAAGCGGGGAGCTTGTCTGCTCATCCCACTTGCTTCCTTGATGAGGTCACATTTGAGGCTTGCCATTCTGGAGGTTTAACAGAACAGAAACCCCAGCCTCTGTGTTCTAGAGCCAGAGGTCCTTACCATCTGGATCTTTGGAAGTCAGTCTTGTTCTTTGGAAGAGGAGACTACTCCATGGTTCTAGAGTCTTCCAGAAAGGTGGGAGGGAGTGCCTAGGTGATGATGAAATGCAAACCCAAACCTAAGGTGGTTTCTTCCAAGTTATAAAGCCACTAACATTATTTTTCAACTTTTTTTTAACTAATAATTTCCAAAGTCTACATCCATAGCCTTGCATGGGCATAGTTCCTAGCAGCAAACTTAGGACAAGTCAGAGAGAAAAGATTAATCTTTTATCTATACTTTAAACTGGATTTTTAATCTCATCTCCTTCCTCTAACCTCCTTGGGCCTCGGTCTCCATTTGTAACTGGATAGTCACTACATTTTTTTAAAAGAAAAGTCTAATTTGATTGGGGAGATACATTAAGCCTAAAACATCTGTGGAATACAGAGATATATGCAGTGTAAATAAAGAAGCAAACAGTTAAGAAGGGTGAATGCTAACATGTGAAGTATCTCAAACATTTCACCTTTCCTCAACACCAGTTGGGCTCAAGAAAATCATCCACGCTTTTAGTGTTTTGGGTAGATGTTTGGGAGAAATTAACTACTTAAACCATACTGTCATAGGAACCGGAATTTACATTTAACTGAACCCTTGTTTGTTTTCCAAAATGCATTTATCCATTTTCACTCTGCTAAGAATCAAAGGTAAACAATGGAGCTTGAAGAAGAGCTTCGTTCTTTGTGGACATGTCGCAAATGCCAGGATGTAGGACTAAGAAGGGTTATGAGGTCTACAAGGAAAGGAAAGAAATCAGCTTTTTGGCTTAGTTTAGATCTGATGGTCCTAAAGCTTTTTTTTTTTAAAAAAAACCTAAAATATATTCCAATCATTTGGAATTGACTTAAAAGAAAAAAATGACTGTCCTGCCAGCCACTCTGGACTCTTAGGCTGCAGACAAGGCTTTCAAAGAAGTGAGCAGCTGTCACCTTTCTGTGTCCTCTGTAGAGATTTAGCTTTGGAAAGATAGCAGGTTTGCTAATTAGCAGATCTCATCTAAATTCCACCCTTTCCCCCTGGAGCTTTGGCCACCGAACTCCACCCCTTTCCCAGGGGCGCAGTCCTCTGGTTCTCCATCCAGATAGCGCTTGCTTCCCTCTTCTCACTGTTGAGTATGCTAGTTATTAGGCAGTCTGAAAATGAGAGGCAATGAAGAAATGATGCCATTTTTTTTTTTTTTTTAGTTTTATAATGATGATCCTACAGTAAATATTATGCATGTACTTTTATAAAAGTGACTAGATGGGGGCTTTTGCTGTGCTTGATTATAGATGAGAAAGAATGTTAAGAAATACTCTTCTGTCCTGTTTATTCTTTTATTCTCAGAGCCACGTTCATTGCCTGGCACATAGTAGGTATTCCACAAACGCTGTTTGAATGAATGACTTATTAATAGTACACAGGATTAGCCTTATGCAAACTTGTAAAGTAGGCTATGATGGCTTCCAAGGCCTTCCTCTGGCTTCTCACATGAGAACTTCTTACCACACCTGCAGAACCCTCATGCGTCTTCTGTATTTTTTATTGGGGCGAAATAGACACCACGTAAAATTCACAATTTAAATGACTTTAAAACATACCATTCTGTGGTTTTCAGTGGATTCACAAAGTTGTGCAACTATCAGCACTCCAGCTCCAGAGCATTTTTATCACCCCAGGTGGAAAGCAGCCCTTCCTTTTTGCCCCACCTCCCAGCCCTCGGGAACTGATAATCTACTTTCTATCTATGGATTGGCCTGTTCTAGATATTTCCCGTGAGTGAAAGCACACAATGTGTGGCCATTCGTGTCTGTTCTTTCACTGAGCATAGTGTTATCAAGGTTCATGGTATGTAGAGCAGGTGTCAGGGCTTTGTTCCTGTTTTATGGCTGAAGAGCATTCCGTTGTATGGATGTATCACATGTTTTCCTCCTTACAGTTTCTTTAATTTCTAATGGTGAAATCTCAAGGATGGGGAAATATTTCCAAGGGGATAGGGAACTTCTTTAGTGCTAATGAATTAACATATTCACGAATATCTGACTTCTTGTAAACCCAAGCCTACCAGTGGCTTTGGGACTGGAAAAGGCACTGAATTGAGTGTGTGGGCACCAAGGTAGTTTTTAGTTAACTGTGTCACCTGCGTTTTCCTGAGCCGACTGTTTTGTTTGTTGTTTTGTTTTGATTTTGAACCACAGCCTCTGCTAACCTCTCTTGTATGCATTATCTCATTTAATCCTCACAAAATTGTATGGAATAGGTTTGATTTTTATCCACTTTTTATAAATGAGGAGTCCATATGTGAGCGGTTGGAAGGCTCAGTGTCAGGACTGAAGTTTAACACCGAGTAAATTGCTGGGGGAAAGCTCAGACTCATGTCTGCCTCTCTTTAGCCTGAACCCATAACCACTGCCTGGTGGGGCTGGCAAACCAATGGTCCACTGTGTTTTTGTGCAGCCTGTGAGTTAAAATGGTTCATACACTTGTAAGTGGTTAAAAAAAAATGAAAGAAGAATATTTCATGCCACATGAAAATTATATGGAGCTCAAGTTTCTGTGTCTGTGAATAAGGTTTTATTGGAACATAAGCACACATTTGTTTGCATATTATCTCTGCTTTCATGCTACAGTGGCAGAGTTGAGTTATTGGGGCAGAAACTGTGGGCCACAAACCCTAATGTATGTCCTACCTGGCCTGTTGTGGAACAAATTTGCTTGTCTCCACGCCTGTGAAATGGAGGCAGGACAAGAATTCAATGACAGTGGAATATCTGTTCTTGAACTTCATTCATTCTGGAAGGCTGTTCGAGAAGCCATTTGTTCAAAAACCGAATTATTTCTCCCATTAGAAACAAGTATCCATATGAAAGGGTTGTCAGGTCAAGACCGAAGTTTTGTTCGACAAAACATCAAGATGGAAGACGTTCAAGAACCAGAGTTTGACTGTCAATTATTCTTCAGGTCCCTTTCAGCTTTAATGTTCTGACGAGTGTAGAGGAAGTCATCTAATGTTCTGCTTTGTGACGTCTTCACTTTCTCTGCCTTTCAACAGATGAGTGTGCCTCTTGGAGAGAAAAGAGAGACCGTCTAAAATAGAAATCTGCCCATGCCCCACCACACATCCACAGCCCAGCCTCCCATCTCTCTCTGCTTGCCTCCTTTTATTGATTCATCTAATCTGAGTCATAACAAGGCTGCCACTTCTTAGAGGCCTGTGATTCTCAAGCACTCAATGGGATTGTGAAGAAGGTTCAGAGATGATCTATACAAAGTCAGGTTTATTATTTCTATTTTAGGGATGTGAGAAACGAAGCTTGGGGAGGTCAGATTTCTTCTCTAGGACCCGTCAGTTAAGAAGAAGCCCCGTCTCTCTGATCCCAGGGCCATTACGTCTCTTGAGTGATGTTGTCTCTGCTTTCTGAGTACCTAACGTTGTCTACCCCTCCCCACTCCCCACCTCATTTCTCTGTGCATACCCCCTTCCTTTCCGCTGCGTTTTTAACGGTCTTTTCTTTGTTGTGTTAACCTTGCACCCTGAAAACAACACTCTCTTTGGGCCACTTCTTCTGACCCTGCTGCCAACCCTACCCCAGTCCCCACCCTGGATGAATGAGATCCCTCTCCTCTTGGACCGGTTTAGGGCAACACGCCATGAACTAAATCTGATTGTTGTACTTGCAGCTGTGTGACCTTGAATACCTAACTGCACTAAATCTGAGTGTCCACATCTGTAAAATGGGATGACGATTATAGCAATCGCAGAGGCTTGATTCGACAATACCTAAACATGCCTGGCATCTAATAGACACTAAGAATCGTAGCTCTTGTTCTTCTATTATTATGAAACTGTATTTTCTAGCCTATTGCTTAATCCCCAACCCCAGAATTACTCTGCTTGGTTGTCTCGGGTGTTGTGTTGCCTCTTTCCTCCCACACTGTTCAATTATATTCAGCACATTTTTACCCCCTAACATGCACTGTCTCCTCTCGTCAGCCTCTTACTTTTCTTTCCCTTTCACACAGCTTACCCCTCCCGTGCCTGGTGCCTGTTCTTAGGTTGACTGTTCTTCCCTCCTTCCCTTCAAGTCCTGCACGCATGTCAGGCCTCAGCTCAAGTGCTAGTGTCTCCTCTGACCGATCCCTCCTGTCCTGATCTCTTCCTTTATGAACTTCCTTTGAACTTGGAGTCACAGAGCCATATACTGTGGCAGTGGAAGGCTCCATGTTGTCCTTCCACTTGGCCAGGTTAAGTGTATTCAGTAAGGTTATTCAACGTGTTTGTCCAACACTGCCTTCTCTGTATCATGTAAATATTCTCTGAATCATATAGACTTTTCTCGTAGTATTCACTGTTCAGTGGAAGAGTCTGAATGCTTATTCTATGATAGGCTCTGAATTAAGAAACAAAGATAGTAAGGACCAGTTTTATGCACTTGTACTTGAGAGTGAGTGCCTCTTTAAGTACTTTCTTTGCTTTAACCTAATCCCAGCCATGGTAAGGACCTTCACTTGTCCTGCCTGCTCACTGGTGGGGGTGGGGGTTAGGGGGAATGACAGACACTCTAAAAAAAGGGCAGTATAATGGCTACAGTAGAGGTTCTAACAATACAGAGGCAGTAATGATTAATTTAGGGGGTTTTAGGAAAGCTTCACAATGTAAATGACATTTGAGCTGAGTTTTGCAGGATGGATAAAAGTTCACTGGCAAGAAGACCACATTTTAATCAGTGAAGAGTATAGGAACAGCAAAGGAGGCATGAATATGCATGTCCTGTGTGGTGTGTAGGCTTTTGGTACAACTGGGGTGTGTCTGGGGTACCTTGTCTTTAGGGCATTGGAAGAGAGGAGGTGATGGAGTAACCAAAAGTTAAATTTTCTTTTTGACTAAAATTCATGCTCCTCTTTTAGTACCTTATCCGATGGCATATGAAAGGTCTGAATGGACTTGGCCCTAAAACATTTTTTAGTCTAACCTTAGATGACTTAAGTCTAATTTGTCCCTCTATACCATTGAACTATAGTTTGGTTACTTTCAAGCTCTTTTTTTTCCTGTTCTACCTCTGTGCTTGCTGTGCGATGCACACTGTGAATGGAGAGGTTGAATAGGGTCATGAGGCTTGGTGGCTCCTCATTTGGAAGTTTCTGGGTGGAGCAGAGTACCCTGCTAGTCTTGGTTGGTTTCCTAGCCTTGAGGATGATTTCTACATCAATGAGAATTTGTTGTCAGATTGATTCATGTTGATCTTGGCGGGGAGGGAACCCAACTGAAAGAATTTGGGGTAGCTCATAACAGCTGCCAGAGGGCCAGAGAACTAGAATCAGAGACAACAGTGCTGGAACAAAGACCCCAAGCACACTGAAAAAGGGGGCTCGTGCAGATGCCACTGCTCCCACCAACACCTGCGTAAGTGCTGCCTGTAAAGCTCCCCAAACTGGATGGAGCTGCCACTATGATTGTCAAGTGCCAAAATGGCCCCCGTGCTGTCCCTGCCTGTTTACGTGGCTAGGGACTGATCCCGAGTCTACAGGGGTTGCCCTGGACCCGTTACTCCAGTGCAGAGGATGCTGGCAAAGTGAGTATTCAGCACTTTCAGCTTCTAATAATGGGTGGCTGACGCTGCCTCATGAGGTGGAGGACTCTCCAAACATAGGAAAGCCACTCAGAGGCCAAATGCATGACAAATGTCCACTGCCACCTCTGAGCTGGCCATTGTATGCATGCCACCAGCTTTCCTTAGCTGGAAACATAGGAAATCCGAAATGCATTTATATGAAGAAAAGATTTGACCAACTCTGTGAGATAGAGGAAGGAAACTCGACTCGGGGAAGTTAAGCAGGGGAGAGAAAACTCTCAAGTCTTAGATTACGTACTGACCTCAAAAGCAAAAGGGCTGTCTCAGCCTTAGCTAGGTTTGTCAGGAGCTAGTTCTAGTTCATTTAACAAAAGTAGAATTTTAAATGGGGATGCATTGCCTCGATTTGTGAACAGTTTTCAGAAACCCTGGATAAAATCGTAGGTAAAGTTTGTTTTATCCTTGTAAAGAACTTGATGTAGTAGACCAGTTTTTATTTTTTTTATTTTTTTTTTCTTTTTCACAGAAGGGGAAATTGCTGCATGTTTAAATGAAGTACCTTGGCCCTGGCTGGGTAGCTCAGTTGATTGGAGTGTTGTCCCAATACGCCAAGGTTGCAGGTTCCATCCTAGATCAGGGCACATCCGAGAATCAACCACTGAATGCATATATAAGTGGAACCAATAAATTGATGTTTCTCTCTCTCTAAAAATCAGTAAAGTAAAAAAAAAAAAAAATGAAGTAGCTTGTTTGGGGTTCTCTAAGTACCAGGTGGCAGGGCTGAATCGAAGACCTGGGTTTTCAATTTCTCTTTCATTATTGTCCCTCATACTATGGGTATTTCCCTGTAAGAATTCCCTTTTCTTTGGGTAACAAATGAATTGCCTGTAAATGCCTGAGTACCATCAGGGGTATTAAAAGAAGTCTTGATTCTGTGCCTCACAATTGCATTGGTAGGACATGGACAATAACTTTATTACTGATGGGTGGTTATTTGGATGAGGGATATGTTGCATTTCTATTCTCTGGCTTGAACAAGTAAACCCCATGAAGGTCTCTCTTCCTTATTTTGAGATATTTATACTGTCGAGTTCAGTTTCAAATGTATCAATCTCAACTTCAGTTCAAATATATTTCGATTCATTAAAATGCATGTCACATTGCCCAAGAAATCAAATGGGTACACACACATACCTAAGGAGTTAAAGAGTTTGAGCAAGAAAAAAAAATGTTTATTTTTTTATCCTGCAACAAAGGTATTTTGGGTATATAGCATGTTGTCTTACCAGCTGCTGCCTCCTTTAGTGTGAGATTAGCTTTCATTGCCTTAGTCTCTTCCGATGATTAATGGAAACTGGGGTGTTTCCATTAATACCAAGTTTATGTAATCGAGCCAGTAATTGACAGTTTACTGTTTAGCGACAGAACTCCGCATTCTCCCAGGGAATGAGAGCAGAGTACAAGGGTACAGACAGCTTAGATTTACGTTAGTCAACAAGTGTTTTCAGTGACGCACAGGAAGCCTGAACTACACTAAGTGCTTAGAGATTGAATTGCTGGATTAAGAATCATGTTACATGGGCTAAATCAGTAGGAGCAGGACGGGCTGAGCCAAGTTACTTTCTGTACCTCAGTTTCTCCACCAGTGTTTAACCTGCTGCGTGCCAGGTGTCCCTGTGTGTGTCAGCTCATGACTTCACTACTAACCTACTAGGTGGGTGTTGTTTTTCTGCAGGTGAGGAAACCAAAGCTCAGGGAGATTGAGTAATGTTCTTTGAGGTCATGGAGCTTGTTAATAGCAGGGTGGGGAATACAAACTTAGATCAGGGGCTCTCCAGAGCCACTCAGCCTACTACTTGCCTCTTCTTATCCTCTGCCCTGAGGGCACTCTCACTTCCCTGCAGACACTGAAACCCAAATGGTGATGTGTCCTCCACCATTTTTATTGTCCAACGGCTGTGTTTTGAGTTTACTGGAGACCGGGTGCTTGAAAACACAATGGCTGGACTTGATAATGATTTTTTTTTTCTTTTCAAAAAAGATACTGCATTATGCAATTCTGTGAAGTAGTTGCATTTGATCCTTTCAGCAGGCTTGCAGATGTGCGTGATTTCTGTAACGTCATATTTTCTTGTAATCTTTGGCTCCTACCTACAAGGAGTTGAAGGTAAAAGTAAGTTTGGGAAATGGAATTTGACAATTGCCAGCAGGCAGTGTAGGAAGCAGAGTGGCAGAGCGAGGACCTGGAGAGGTAGAGTGAGAGCAATAATGTCACTCGGGCCTATCGGGGTGAGCCCTGGTGGACCAGAGAGGAGTCAGTTAAGAAAGGCCTAAACACAGTGAGCAGCCAGCGAGGGACCGGGATCTCCGGGCAGGGAGGCAGGCTGGGGAGACTTGCTGAAGAAGAAACAGGGCTGCGTCCAGGGAAAGGCAGACCTGCCAGATGGTTGAGGTCAGCTGGCAGACAGGGCCCTTTCAAACCGAAATTGAGAGACTGCCTCTGGAACGTGGTGGAACCAGGACCCTGTGACTCGGGGGCAGGATGAAGGAAGTCAGTCAGCCAGCCTAGGACTAAAACAGGGAGACAGCTCACCTCAAGGGTCCTGCAGCGAACCTCCGGTGTGTCTGGCTGTTGCTGGTTGATATGCCCAGGACTGCCTGCCCCACCATAAAAATCAAGCTGTTGGCTCGGTTATGTAGCTCTGTAGGGAAATATTCTCAGGGCATTTTTTTTCTAAACTCAGAATTTAGTCCTCTAAGCACTGAGGCCTCATTCAACCTTGTTTTTCTTGAGACTTGAAAAGGCACTCTCATTTTTTCTTGCCACTTAAAGGCAATCTAACTTTTTATTGAAGAAACATGACCATCTTGATGGTCTGCAGTGCACAGAGAGCTCGTGGGAGGTTGCTAAGGTGCACGCCTTCCTGTGCCAGCCGCCCTGGGTGCCTCTGGGGTCTCCTACTGCTGTTCCGCAGCTTTGTAGCGTCAGTGTCACCATCCTGGGCCCTCTCGCAGTGGCAGCCCCTGCCAGAGAAGGTTCTTCCCATTCTCCATTGCATTTCTTTTGGCTCTTTCCCCCAGCCACATCTCCATGCTTGGGCCCAGTGGCTTCCTTCTTCAGCCATGCCTGTGAAACCAGAGACTCCTTCCTTCCAGCCAGTGAACGGACTGTGTGCAGGGATGGATGTCCTCTCAGTGTTCTGCCCCATCCTGGCTCTTCACAGCCTTGCTCAGAGCGTTTGTTTTCATTGCTGGCGGGGGATGGGAGGACAGGGGATGGGGGGTGCTTTCTTCTCCCTGTCCCCCCTCCCCTTTTTTTTTTTTCTTCTCATTTCTTCTGTCCTGGGGGTTCGTGGATTTTTCACATGGTGAGTTTGCTACAAGAAAGGCTCCCTTGACAACTGAGCTGCCAGTAGGTGCTACGGGGCTGGCTGCATGTAGGCCATCAGCTGCGTATGCGGTGCCAGGCCCAGGGCAAAGGTTGGCACTCCCAGCTTACAGGCTTTGAAAGGGACTTCACCCATCCTTTGGTGACAGTGGCAAAGTTATAAGGGAGCCAGTTTTTCTCCTCCTAGTTTCAGAGCATGGATTTTGGAGCCAGACTGTATGGGTTCAAATCCTGGCTCTTCCCTTAATTAGCATTAGGTAAATTCCTTAACATCTTTGTTTCTTAATCTGTAAAATAGGGATAATACTAGTACCAGGACATAAGGCTGATGTGAAGACTCTGGTATATGTTTTATTTATACATAAAAACATCAAATATGAAATAACACTATATTATATTGCATTATATTTATATTATTATATATTATTATAATTCATAACATATATGCTATCATATAATAACTATACATAAAATATAGTATATGACTATACATATATAGTTAATATATGTAAAGCTTTTAGCACAGAGCTGGTATACAGCAAACAGGTGATGTATAAGAGTTTGCCACTATTAGTTTTCAGTTTTGTGGAGGTTTTTTTTTTTTTTTTTGGAGGGGGGAGTACATTTTTGTTTTTGACTTATAAGCAATGCTGATTATTATTCCTTAGACTCAGCTGAGTGGTTGGTTGTCGTTTCTATCTTCATGTTAAAGACACAGTAGTTTGCAAGTAGCAGTCACTCGGTGAGTGTGTGCAGCTTGATTTAAATCTGAAGCACGTTCAGCACACCTGGTTGACTCTGAGTCAGAAGCAGTAGTAGCATTTGGACAGGTTGGTCTCCAGGTTGCCTGGCCAGGAGGTAACCAGGCAGTCCACGTGCCCGAATCCTTGGACCTGGCACGCTTGTTCCCACTGCTTTTCTGCTCTATCCCAAGACTCTTGGGTTTGGGACGAACATTTAGAGGCCAGGTTCTGGTCCAACCTTTAACCATGCTTTGCCTCTCTGCAGCATTCTGGAGTTGGGGGTGGGGGAATCAAACCCTGTTAAGAGTATTTTTTCCTTGAGACATTTTTCTTTTTAAGACTACATTTCATGGTAAAGCTGAGCTAGGAAGTAAGGCTAGTTTTTTTAATTCAAAAAACACATTTTTGTGATCCTCTTCTGTGCCAGAAAAACCTACATAAGACCCTCTCCTCAGAGTAGTTACAGTCTAGAAGTACAGTTTTGTAAACACACGTGTATGCACTAAGGTGGACTGGGAACACTAGGGTAGGGAAGTATTTTTGGTACTCGGAGACACGAAAGCAAGGGGGTTCTACTTAACCTTTATGTGAAATGGGATGGGCAGGGGTGAATCTTGAAAATGTTTATGGGAGAGATTTTATTTGAGCTGAATCCAGAATGTTGAGTAGGTTTGCGTGAGTCAGACGGGAAAGGAAGCATATTCGAGACAGAAAACAACATGAGTAAGGTCGCAGAACCTCAAAGCATCCTGGTGGTGTGAGAATTACCAGAATCCACCGCGGCTGAAATGAAGTAAGCATGAGGGAGAACAATGAGAATTCACAATAGCGAATGGTCAGGGGTTATCGGCCGGCATGTTGGAGCTGGCTTGCGTCTGGCTCCTGAGAGAGAGGGAGCCATTTATTAAATAGCCAGTAGTTTTGCAAGCTCCTTGTTAAACTGTTGATTGCTTGAAATTGACAGTGGTGAGAATATTCACACCACAGGATCAGCAAATGCTACACATCAGGGCTTTTTTTTTCCTCCCCAGAGTTGCTTTACCAGCACTCTACAGGTTGCGACGCCCTTCTGTGCCTCTCTGATAATTACCCTTTAGGGTCCCTCCCCGTAGGCCTGGCGGAGCCAGTGCAGGCTGATTGACAGGGAAGCAATATGGTCAAGTTTGTCATTTAGAGAGCGGGCTCTGTGTCTTTGGTCCTGGACCTGAGGAAACAGACCCAGAAAGGGAGATACTGGGGAGTGTTTGGGGACTAACATTTGAGAGGGACTAAAGGAACAGGATTGGATGGCAGAGTTGGATGATGAAACTGCTGTAAGACGGGTCCCACAGGGAAGCTTTGGAGCCGAATGGTCCATTAGAGTGGCCCCACCCAGAGGCACAGGAGTGAGGCCTTTGTACACCTGCAGTCATGGGGGAACGGAGGGAAGGGAGGGGAAGGCTCCCCTCGTAGAGGGGTACCTAACCACAGTGAAGTGGCTCTCTTCAACTGAGGGCACCACCTGCAGAAGGCTCAGCAAGTAGGGGACGGAGTGCTTCAGGCCTAGAGGGCATTCTGGGTGTTGCACCCAATCATCCCTGTCACTCTGGTGGCCATTTGGGGGATATGTGAGCTCCGTGGCAGGCAAGAAGAATGGTCAGGAGAGTGTTATAGAAGTCCAGATTAAAGATGATGAAGGTCTAAGGTGAAGCAGCAGCCATGGGGGTGGAGGAGGTAGGGATGGGCCAGTGGAAAGGTAGGGTCTATGGCACTGGTTCTTCTAATGCAGAGCTTCTTAACTCAGGGTGGGGGCTGCCCCCCGAAAGTTGGGAAACATTTTTGATCGTCATAACTGGGGGAGGGGTGGGGAGTCATGGTCTGTGTGTGTGCCCCTGGCATCTCATGGGTACATGTCAGAGGTGTTGCCAAGCATCTTGTAATGCATAGGACCCCACCCCCACCCCCACAAGTAAAGAAATTTTAGGCCCCACATGTCAGTAGCTTCAAAGTTGATTTAATATTAGGAGTAAAGGAAATGTGCGAGGCCTTCTTTCTCTGTTCCTGCCCTGGGACTCCGGGAATTGAGTCCATGATTCAGGACCAGATGGTTAGAGTAGAGACAGTACTTGACTGATGGGCAGAGAAGAGAGGAACTTTTGTAAGCAAATACATACCCCATTGTCTCTAACGCCCTGCCTGGCTCCTATGGAAATTTTAATTCTAGGTAGCGATAGAGTCTCATGTCTTTCCCTTCTGTAAATTAGACCTAAATTAGACCTTCATCCTATATTTAAAACCACGGAGGTGAAAGCAAAAAAATAATAAGTGGGCTCTTAGAATAGCCTTCATTTTTTTGCTGACACAGGAAAAGTTTTAGAGAAACGAACTTCGGGGATAGCTTTAAAATGCGCTGCTTAGGTTCTAGCCAAGTAGTAAAGCAAAGATTAAATGAAGAAAATTAAATTTAATGCCTCAAAACCAAAGGTTGATTAGGGAAGCTTCCACTTAGGTTGTGGATAAGCCTTGTGTAAAATATCTCGGTTTGCTTCTTAACACTAGTGTATTCAATTATAGCAAGTTGATGAGGTCTGGGTTTTTATTTTATTTTTTAATTTTTTCGCTGAAAGCTGGTTATTGCGCAGCGTGATGGCCTCAGCACTGAGCTCTGAGTGTCCTGGTCAGAGCCGAGGAATGACACTCAGCAGGTTGGAGCAGAGTGAGTCGCGAGGACACTGCCGTTTGTCAGGAGCACAAGGTCAGACTGATGGCTAGGAGGAGCACTGGTGGAGGTAGAGTACAGGGAGGCATATTAATTCCTGGGACTAGAACACTGGACCACAGACCAGAGCAGTAGTCTGAGACTTTCTATAAAGGCCCAGATAGTAAAAAGTTTAGCTTTTGTGGGCCATATGGTCTCGTTTGCACCTCTGCGGGTACAGTGTGAAAGCAGGCAGATACCACGCAGGCGAAAGAGTGTGCTGCATTCCAGTGGAACGTGACTTGACCAAACAGGCGGCAGGCCCAATCTGGCCTGCGAGCAGGAGTTTGTTGACCCCTGGACTAGAGTCTTGAGAAGCTGGGTGCACTTAAAAATTATTCTGATGAGCTGTTTAAGGAAGTGTTGGTCATGGAGACATGGGAATGACTGTAAGATTTATGACTAAGGGGGTCAAAGACATTCATTTTCTTTCCTTCATTTTGGTCTCTTTACCCTGGTCATCTCTCTCCTTTACACACACACACACACACACACACACACACACACTTGATGAATAATAATTGATTTCCTGTTGTTTTTACAAGTGTTGAATATGTAGGATTGAGAACCACCTTGGGTCAGTGGTACTCACCCTGCGGAACTTTTGGACACCCCAGTGCCCAGGCTGCATTCGGAGAAATGAATCAGAACTCTAGGGATAGGACCGGGCATCGTTCTCTTTAGAGCTCCCTGGGGACTCCACGGTACAGCCGAGGTTAAGAACCACGACCTTGGATTTAAAGGACAAAAAAAAAGTGTCCTGAAATAAAGAGGGAAATTTAACCTGTGCGGGTAACTGTTTATGGCTCGCAGGATATAACTATGAAAAGAAGATTCTTCAGGTTTTAAGGGCTGTATCCAGACAAACACTTCCCAGCGACACATTTGCAACTCTTTGTTGTGGTTTGATAGAGGCAATAAAAGAACTATCGGGAAGCTATTGTGACTTGGCTGATGTCTGTATTTCTAGCCAGAAGGGCTTTTTCCATCAGCCAGTTCGGTGACAGCCTTTGAGCATGGTGAAAGCTTCCAGGTTCCAGCGATTAAGTCATTATCCACAGAAGCCAGTCTCACCAGAGTAAGTGATCAGGACAGATGCTCTGACTGTGTCCAGAGGGAATAACCTTCAAACACCGTCATGGGCGTATACATATTTGATGGTATTTCTTAAAGAGAACCTAATTGACTGAGCTCAGGATGATTTTCTTGTTGGTTTATTTAATGTAGGGAGATGTCGGGCAATTCAAAAGGAAAAATTCAAGGAACTTTTATCAAGGTATGTTGAAATATTTTGAACCTGTAGGTATAGGGATAGTAATGTTATGTGGGTAGGGACATTTTTAAGGGATCCAATAGCATTTTGTTCACAAACAATGTTTTTGTCGTTTTACAAATGAAAGACTCTAACCTTGTGACACTGGAATTGCTCAAGCATGTAATGTTCAAGGCTGAATCTGGAAGATTTAATGCTTTCTTTCCTATGCAAGAGCTAGGAGAATCCGGATTTTGGAGGAAGAGTTTCCTGGCCAGGAGCAAATGGTGTAATGACTACTGCAGCTCCTCAGGCTCTGTTCTCCTAGAGATGTGAGGGTTGTTTTGTTTATTGAGGGGTGATGGAAAGTCAACAGGGTTTTTTGTCCACTGTTAGTGACTGAAGACCCAACAAAAGTAGTTGTAACAACAGGGGTTTGTTACCCCCTCTGAAGATACCTGGAGATGCCTTAGTTCTCCAGGGCTGGCTAATTCAATAATTGGGCCATGCCCTGCCTTTGGATGGTATCTGATCAGATTTCTGATTCCCTTGACTTTTTCTACCTGGCCATATGACAACATCCAAAGGCAACAAGACAAGGGGGGCATTTCTCCCCTGGGTCTTATTATTTTAATCAGGAAGGGAAAGCTTCCAGGAGCTCCCAGTGGACTTCCTCTCACGTTTTAAACCTGGAGCCAAACGCCGTGCAGCTCGTTCACCCTTACGGCCATCAAGGGGTTACTATAGTTGGCATAAATGAGGAGTTAGCAAACTTCTGTAAAAATCTGACTGTGAATATTTTGGGCTTTGTGGGTCACATGGATTCTCTGGTCCATATTCTTCTCTTTCTCTAATAACCCCGTGAAAATGTAAAAACCACTGTAAGATCAAGGGGTGTGTGCTAGGCATTAGCTAACAAATTATGTTTCATTTCCAAAGGTTGGTGGAGGGGGGTCCACCATTGCCACCCATTTTCTGAACAATACTGTGATTTTGTTGGCACATTGAGTGGGCAGCCAACTGTGTTTGCCTCAGTATTGAATTTGCAAAATTGTTGTAATGTTTATTAAATGAGATAACTAAATAAAGCAAATGATCTAGTTCTGGGCACATCAAAGGCCCTCAACAAATAGGAGTTACTTATGTTATTATTGTTGTTTTGTTCTTTCTTGGTATGCCTGTGTCATCACTGGGGAATTCTGTCATCTAAACTCCCCTTTTGGATATGCCTGGAATTCTGATTAGATCACAATAAAACATTATTTCACGACTTTTAGTTGGTTCAGTTTTACCCTATTGTGGGGGAGTATGGCTTCTAAATTCCATATCTTGTCCATTTAAAGTAATTTGGCAATGGGCAATTTGATGAAGAAAAAGTGGGTTATGAATTCTGAGGACTTTGGTAGTCCTTTCATTGGAGTGGGGTTATTATTCTCCTGTGTTAGGTTAGACTGAGTAACACCCTGGCCCCCAAATCTCAGTGGCTTAACACAGGAAAATGGTATTCCTTGCTCATGCTGCATGTCCCAAATGACTCAGCAGGGAATCCTACCCCACTGAGTGACTCAGTGACCCAGCCTAATTGAGACTCTGCTGTCATGGAGTTGCAACTTTGGGATCGCATGACCTAGGAAAGAAGGAGATTGGAGAACAGCTCTTGAGCTTCTCATGGCCTCAGCCTGCAGGTGACGTATTTCACTGACCGGCACTGATCATGTGGGTTAGTCCACCTGCAAGGACGGGTAGGAAATGTGGGGGACAAAGGGAACATTGAGTACTGCTATCACTCCCACCATCCCACGGCTTTATTCATATTCTTCAGAACGTAAGAAATGGTAGAAGAGAAAGGTATGTCATCCTTGGGTCACTACAACTTGAAAATTCAGTAGGATTGGCCACTGCAATATCAAAAGCACCTTCTTTGACTCTTTGAATTCTCCTCTAACTCAGTGAGTTTCAACTGGGAGAGTTGTTGCTTCCTGGAGTATATCAAGTGACATCTAAGGACATATTTTTTTGGTCACAGAGGGGTGGGGGTTGCTACCAGCATGAAGTGGGGAGAGGTCAGATATGCTACTAAACAGTATGCAGTGCATAGGACAGCCACAGACTACAGAAAATTATCCAGCTCCAGAAGAATCATATGCAAATTAAAGTTTGAAAAGTGCTGCTCAAGGCTGGTCTCAGATTATGGCCCCATGACTACAGATAACACGTTTCCCCTGGAATATCAGGGATCCTCCTAAAAAAGTTACAACTAACAACCTTCCTTCCTTCCTTCCTTCCTTCCTTCCTTCCCTCCCTCCCTTCCTTCCTCCCCCACCCCTCACTTACCTCTTTTCCTTCTTTTAAAAAATGCATATGCACAGGACCTGCCCTAATCCCAGGCAGGGCCACAGCCTGTTAAACAAATACCCCAGGGCATTTATATGACCCTGAAGTTTAAGAACCACATCTCAGGGCAAATCTTAACAGTTGTTTCGGATTCCCTCCAAATCTTTGGATTTAGGAGGCCCACCCTCACAATCAGTGTCAACTCTGCTGAGTTTTTTGTTGAGTTGATAGTACTGTCATTCTCTTGCTGTCCCCAGATCTCCACCTGGCTTTCATGTTGTCATTGGAATATACTTTTATGTGGCATTAAAAAAAAAGCACAGTGTCACCGAGATTCAGAAAAAGAAAAAGAGCTTTTTGTTGACATCTGGTGCTTTGCAAGTAACAGCCCCGCATGCTCCATATGCGCCCTTCAGTCCCCAGAGTTGCTGCTGTGCCTGCATTCTGCACCTTCTCTGTGCCCACTGTCTCTTGGTGTCTGCTGTCTGGCTTCTCTCCTCGCTTTGCCACCAAATCTCTTCTTGCAAAAGTCACCAGGGACTTCTTTATTTCATTTCCAGCGATCTTTTTCAGTAATGTAAAGCAAACCTCTTAGAGGTTGGCAACCTTATAAAAAATCATGTGTTCCCGTTCTAACCTGCTTTGCTGGTGTGCACTGTTGAGCACGGCTGTCAGCCTCAAAGCCAGGAGACATTGGACCTCACTCTCCCTTTCCTTGCCAACCCCCAGGGTAGGAAAGTCGTCAGGCACTGAAGGCTTTTATACTTAAAAACATGTTTTACAAATTTAGATTTACTGCAATTTTTTTTTCTAAATTAAGCTAGTTATTATAATTCCTGATTCATTTCATTAACAAATCTCTTCCGATAAATAATTGCCTGCGTGACTCTTGTGAGGTGTGTAGTTTTGTAGTGGATTCTGACTAGACTCTTCCCTTGTTTTATAGAATGCACCATATTCTGAGTAGCTAAGTCATTGTCTTCCCTTTGAGAACCTGTAAGCTGTCTTTAAAACCTAGGGAAAGGGGAAGTACTCAACCGGAAAGGAAATAGAATAAGAACGCACCAAATTCAGGGCATCCTTGCCTCTTCCAAACCTACCTTCCTACTTTCTTTCCTTCCTTCCTTCCTTCCTTCCACTTTTCATTCCTCCTGCCTTTCTTTCCCTTTCTTCTTCCTTTCTCTTTCTTACATACTCAGCAAACACATTCCAGACAGTACATTAGGCTCTGGGGATAGAACAATGAAACAAACTCGGTCCCTTGCCTTTAAGATGCTAAGGGTTTAGCACTGGACAGTACTGTCATTGAGTAAGACAGTTTGCCAGACATACAGGGGAGCTGAGGGTCCAGAGTGCCTGGGAGGGAGCAATGAAGATGGGGCGAGTGGAAAGCAGGTGGAGACTCAGTCTTGAAAGGTGAGCATGTGTTCTGTTGTGGTGTTAGGAGGGCAGAGGCAGAGGTCTTTCAGGCAGTGCGGTGGCCTGAGCAGATGCAGGACAAGGAGGTAGGTATGAGCTAGGGAGGTATGCGCTTACCTGGTATGGCTGCGGTGTCCTGAGGGGGTATTGACTGAGGAGGCTGGGGAGGGAGGGGGGTACAAGTCTGGACTGAGAGAGCAGCGTGACCATGCATCGGTGACAGCTCAGAGGACCGTGGCTTGGAGAAGTATGCATTTCTGAAAGATGGAAGGCCAGCAAGAAGACCAGTGCAAAGTCCAGCTGAGACCGGATAGACTGAGGTCTGGTATTGAGAAGTTGCTCGAGGTCGTAGCCATCTTGACAGCACGCAGGTGAGAGGCACAGGGAGAGAAAGAGCTAAAAGACAGAATCTTAGGTCCTATTGACTCTCGACGGGGAGGGTGAAGAAAGAGTTGCTTAGAGAAGTAGGAGGAAAACCTGTGTGGTTCAGATATAAACGCTCACTACCCTTTCCAACTGGTTGTAAGAAGGTCCTTTTTATGTTGAAACAGCTCATATCCCCTTATTCCTTCATCTCCGGAAGTAACTCAGAACAAATCTGCTTCCCTTGCCATGCAACAGCTCTTGAAGTGATTGCAAGATTGCTTCTGTGATTTCCCTTGACCTTTTCCTCTCCGGAGCACACACCCCATGTTGTCCCCCTCCCCGATCTGTGTGGGACATGGTTTCTGACCCACTCACCTGCAATGCTGACCTGGCCGGCAGCACGTGGTTGCCATGGAATGGAAAGAATAAGGGAAACGCCCTCCTATTGTCTCCATTCCTTCCTCCTTCCGCAGATGTTTCTTTCTTCCAAATTTTATAGCCTGACTCTGCGTGAGTTGTTGGGTCAGTGAACCCGAGGGGTGGAAGAGACAGCTCGGGGACCGCTGAATAGCCTCGCTTTGTCTAGAGGCATGTTTTTCTGACTGTTTATGGTGCCTGACAGGCTCGTTTTTGTTCTAGGGAGAGCTGGTTTGAGAACGCAGGCTGCTGAGAAAGCTGGAGGGCTCCATTTCGCTCCGGGGTGACCTCCAAGGCCCTCCCAGAGAGCTGCCAGTTAGCATCCCAAAGGCGCCCCTTGCCCAGTAGAGGTCATCTGAGGCCTCTGCATCCTCGCCCCAAGTCTCACACTGATAGTGAGGAGAGGAGAAACTGTCACCAACTTTACCAGCTTAAGAGTAGCCAGGAAGGAGCCCCAGGCCGTGAGATTCCATTTTAATCATCAATCACCTTACAAAAAAAAAAACACACACACACACACAAATATCCAACAACAGCTGTGTACCACTTTTCATAACTTTTCCTTCATGGTTGGCAGTCAGATTGCTTTCTTTTGCAGAAAACACGATGTCAGTTTTAGTCAGAATTTATGGGTAAAAACTTGAAAGGAGGCAATTTGGAAAGGAAAGTGAAATGAGTGAGGTTTTCAGTTTGCATTTGGAATGAATCCCACACATTTGGGACTGTGATGTGCAAACATAATGCTGAATTTTCCTTCTCAGGCATTCCTGCTTTCTCTCATATCCCTGGGATGTAGAATCCTTTCCAGGCAGGCTCTGACTATGGCAAGGGGACCCCGAGCAAGAGAGGACCTGAGGGCCTCGGCCTCCAGCAGCACGGAGCAGGTTAGAGTCTTCTCTAATCTGGTTGCTGTGGCAAGTACATTCCAGCAAGGAAGAGATGCTTGGCTGGTCTCAGCGGGTTCCAGAACAGGCAGCCCTCCTGTAAAACGACGGGAGAACTCCGTGTGCTCTGAGGGCTGCTGCACTGATAGGGAGCCCTTCACTTTTTCCCTCGAGCGTTATGGCAAAGTGGCTTCTCTGAGTGAATTCGAGAGCAGCAGTCAAAAGACCTTTAGGTTTAAGTCCCAGTTCTACCCATTATTAGTCTGATGACCTTGGGTAAAGTGCTCGTCCACATAACCACCCTGAATGAACTTGGCCTTCTTTCTGTCTGTGTGCCGTGGATGTTTTGCCCCGCATTTGCTCATAGAAGCAGGTAATAATACTTGGTGCGTGGATTTAAAGGATTACTCACAGGACCAATAGGATCTGCAAGAGTCTCAGTTTCCTCATTTGCAAAGGGTAAGATGACTTCTACTTGCTGAACGCCTCGTTCCAGCTGTGAAGATGTAGGATTTGCTTATGTTATGAGTTAAATTGCTGTTTGGTGGGCAGGTATAGGAGACTCCCTTTTGGAATATTGTGTACCTATAAAACTATATTCAGAGTTTTAAATAATCAGGTTAACAAGTGAACTTTTGATACACCATTTGTTTATGGAGTTGGATATGCCATGGAATCTGTTAAAAGTAATACTAACAAAGCAGAAAAGTATATCCTAATATTTACATGGGTTATAATATGAGTCAGTGATGGCTCATGAACTGGTCACCTTACTGGATCCCTTTCCATCCTTCTGGTCAGTGCTTTACTTGAAGCTGGCTATTCCTCAGCCAATTCTTTCTTTCTACCTGAATGAATACCAGCTATGGATACAAGCAGGGATAAAGAGGTCTTGATAAGGCAAAGAATATGGGATTAAGTAAAGGAAGAGTTACCATGTATGATAAACACATACAGGAAGAGACCAGAAAAGGTTGGAATTTTTGTTTCAGTACTTCTCAGGGAGAAACCCTGAAGCGGTTTTGTACCTAACACTTAAGAATATCTGATTGATCTGCTCTGTAAGCATTGTAGCCACTTGGTGCTCACGGGCTGGGGTTTGTTAGGAAGTGGGCCATCTGCAGCCAGGAAGGTTTAAGATGATCGGGGGGAAGAGGTGGGAGGAAAGGGGATTGTATTGAGCTCTGAAATGCCATTGTGGTGAGTTTCCTTTCATTGTATATTGATTGATTCTTCCAGAGGAAGGCTCTGGACTGAGTCCCTTTCCATTTTCACTACTGCTAGGTTGACAATTAAATAGTGGTTTTAGGCTTGGATGGCTTTTGATGAGACAACAGGGAACATCCTGAAAATACTATACTATAAAATGTTAATATGCACAAATTTGTACTGTATATAACCATAACTCTGAAATCATGATTGCCTGTCTAATCCTATTTCTTTCCCTGGATGATCCCTCAACCTCACTCTACTCAACCCAAACTCATCCCTTCCCATCTGCCCTACCTGCTTCTCTTGTGCTTTTCTCCTCAGTTGGAACCGCCCTTCCTCCTAGGATATAATTCAGTTTTCCTCCTCTCCATCTTTACTATTACCAGTCAAGTCCAGGCTCCTCTCTCCTCTCGTTTGGAACTTTGCAGTAATCTCTGACTCAGTTTTCCTGCCTCCGGTCTTGTTCCCCATCTTGATCCACTCTCTGTCTACCATCAGAATGACTAGAGAAATAATTTAACGACCATTTATGAGTCAATCCACTCTCTTTTCAGGGCTGGGTGTAACACAGTGAACTAATCACTGTTTCTGCTCTCACTTATTTTCCAGTGCTGGAGACCCACAAAGCCAGGTACCCAGGCAAATAACTGCCATGTTTATAAACGGTATCAAGAGGAAACGAACATGGACTTGAGATGGAGGATAAAAGGGTGGGCATCTTTGCATAGCGTAGATGACCAAGGCTCTCCTTGACGATGACATTTAAGCTTGAGATCCAAAGGATGAAAAGGAACCAGAACGGAAAGAAGTGGGGACATAAAACATTCCCAGCAGAAAAGACAGTTTGTACAGACTCTGAGTTGTGTAAAAGCTTGGCGGGCTCAGAGAACTGAAAACTAGGAGAGAATGATCAGTGCACAGAGCCATCGGAGGAGAGAGATTGAAGATGGGATCCAAGAAATGGGCAGGATCATCTCACCCAGCACCTTGTAGGCTACAGTAAGGAGTACATTTTACTCCCAAGTTCAGTGGGAAACCATTGAGGAATTTTGAGCACAGGAGCAGTTTTATCCAATTTCCGTTTCACTATCACTCTTGTGTTGTAGAGCATGTGTCAGCAGAGGATGAAGGGCCAAGTGTGGAGACCAGGGAAGAGGGTGCTGTGGAAGTCCAAGTAAGAGCTGATGATGCTGTAGACTTAGATGTTAGCAGGAGAGATGGAGAGAGTTGGGCAGAGTTAGTATAACTTTTGGAGATAAAATCAATGGGATCTCCTATCGGATAAGACATGGGAACAAAAGAATGAGAGAAAATTAAGGACGGTGGTTTTGAACGGCTGGAGGGAGGGGGTCATCTATTGAAAGGAAGAAGATTTTGACCCTCTCTTCCTCTTCCACTTTTACGGACTCATATGATTAGACTGGGCCCACCCAAACAATCTAAGCAATCTCTTTATCTCAAGGTTTTAACCTTAAACATATCTGCAAAGTTCCTTTGGCCATGTACGGTAACATATTCACAGGCTCCATGGATTAGGATGTGGACGTCTTTGGAGGGTGGACATTATTCTGCCTGCCGCACAGGTAAATGAGAAAAGCGTCCACAGATGTGGTTGGTGACCTTGGTAAAAGCTCTTTTCAGGAGTGTGAGGGCAAAGGAGAGCTACCTCTTGGCGGGTTGGACAATGAAAGGAGAAGTCAGGATGTAGGTACCACATCGTGTGTGGACAGCTCTTTAAAGAACAGGGATTAAGACCGGGGGGAGATGTGGAGTGAAGTGGAGTGTATTTTATGGCAGATACAAGAGCTTAGTAGTTTAATGACAGGAATAAATCACACAAGAGTAACATGCTGTGGGAAGTATCAGTAGGGAGGGGATACTGGAATTCTTGGAGTCCTTACCAAGACAAGAGTGGCTGGATCCAGATGGGAGGGGCATGCCTACCTTCGTAGAGAGGTAGAGAAGGTAGAAAGGAAGAAGAAGATGGATGCTTGTGACCTGTGATGGGAGATGAGTAAGATTCTGTCTCACTTGTTCCCTTTCTTCAGTGAAGTGTGAGGCAGGGTGGTCTAAAACAGAACTGTGACCGTACCAATTTGTTGCCTCACTCTCTTCAATGGCTCTACCTGCTTGCCTCTGGTTTCCTTTTCTGGCACTGTCTGCCTAATATTTTGCACTGTACTCTCACATGTTCCTTCGAAACTTCTGGAGATACCACACCTCTCTGCTTTTGGCTTTGTGTCTGCCCATTGCCTTTCCTGGAATGCCTGGCCTCTTCTGACTCTGTCTCTTACCCCTCCCACGCCCACCTCCAGGTACACTTTTCCTGGAACTAGCCTTGAGGTACAGCCTCACCCGGGTTGGTTACCTGCTCAAGTTCTCTCAGAACCCGTGTTTACGCTTCTGGAAGTCCTGATATGATCATTGGTTGTGTAGTATCTGTGATCTCTACCAAAATGTCACTTGGTTGAGAGTGGAGGCATGGCTTATCTTTGTAGCCACGGCACCTAGCACAGCACCTGCACATAATAAAAGCTCAAGAAATGTTTGTTGAATTTAATGGTATTGCAGGTAAATTGATTGAACATATGCATCAAACAATATCAAAGTAGGATAGGAAAAAATATCTGTTTAGTGTACATGAGTGTTACACTTTTCACTGACTTGTAACTTCCCTTTGCCCACTCTCCACAGCTGGATCTCAGCAGGCTCAAGCGTTCCAAGTGTCAGCTTTGAATCTGCATCGCCCTGAAGGCTGTCCCCTTCAGCGAAAAGATTAGAGCTTGGTCATCTTTGTTATCACCATTACTTAGCACAGTGCAAAGCCTGTAGAAAGCATAAGAAATGTTTACATTATTTTGTGGGAGTTGAAAATTATTTCTCTAGAAGCTGTAGTATCTAGCACATCTTCCCCTCCAGAGCATGTCCTCGTGTCTCTGATCAGCATTGAGTCTGATTACAACCCTGCTTTTGATCTCTGTATCCATGGCAGAGGTCTCGGATTGTGCTAAGTGGATTGATTCCAAGTCCTGTAAAGCTGAGTGACTTAGCAGATTGTTCTTCAACTTGTTCTTTTTAAGAAAGCAGGCAGATTTCACACGTGCTACTAAAAAGTATGCTGGCTCTGCAAGCGGTCACTCTACAACCAGCGTCCTCACAACCAGTATTGGTAGTGCTTTGAATGGGGAATTTTGCACCTGAAAATGTTTACCGAAGGATGCTTGATACCCGCAGAATATATTCCCAATAAAATGCTAAGGGATGAAAGCATTTAAAAAATTGTACACATAGTATGGTCTTAATTTTACGAGAAGTGTTCTGAATCTGTGTAAGTATATATAGTTATAGATGTGTGTTCACATTGATGGCGAAGTAGTGCACCAAAATATTGACAAGTGGTTTTGCCTAGTGATGAGAATTTGGGTAATTTCAATGTTCTTTTTTTTTTTGTTTTCTAGATTTTGTAATAAATATTTTCTACTTTTGAATTCAGGAAATCTGTAGGATTTTCAGGAAAAAAAAAAACCCATGATTTTGTTTTCAAGAGTAATTTATTATTACTGGCAAAAATTACTATTAATATTGGCAAAAATTTAAGAGCCACACCCAAAGGCACATGCTTTTTAATGCCCCTCCCCCCCCTCCCAAACCAGCATAATGACCACAGTAGATGCCTTTGTATTTTTAGAGCATCAGTGGTAAGATCGTTTTTAAATTTTGTTTCATTTTTTTTTTTTTTTTTTTGGCCAGTAATAAAAACAGCAAGAAACCACGGGTCCTAGATTTGAAAGGCTTTTTTTTTTTTAGCCAAGAGGACTCGAGAAGCGTAGAGGTTAATGTCCCTAAGTGATTATTGGCTAGGAGAGGATTTGGAGATGACTGGAAATGTGAAAGTATCAGAGTTCAAGAGATTTTCAAAGTGTACCTGATCAGATGTGTTTGACCCCCCAGTCTCAGGTAGATGTTCCAGAGGTTTCTTAGGAAGGCTTCTGTCTATCCTGGTACGTGAGACTGCAGCGAGACTTTCTGAATGCAGCTTAATTCCCAAGACCAAAATAGTCCAGTGAGTCACTTGGATATATTCCGAATCAAAGATTTAAAAACCAAAGCATGCAAAAGGTCCTAATGCCTTAGCTTGGAGTAGACGTCAGTTCATTTTGATTTCCAGGCTACCAAAAGGGGTGTTGCTCTAAGCAGCCCTGGTAATGTTAAGAGCAAAGAGAGAGGGCTCCTTATGGGCAAGGACGTGGTATGGTGCGCTATGGTATACCCTTGTATTTTCATTATTTTTTTTCATATTCTCTGTGATGCTTAACACAATGTAAGGCACATACCAAGTGCTGGACAAATGACAGAGACCAGAGCAGAGGAGAGTATTACGAAGTACTGACCGAGTAGGGTGCCAGACATCTAGGTTTGCTGAGACGACACCTCCTTGTAGCTCTTGTCTTGGTGTAATCGTGAACAGTGTCCTCTTTCACTCTCAAAAGTGTGTCCCATTTGGGATGATCACTTTATAGAGTCACCCTGTGACCGAGCTGGCTGAGAGCAATCTAGGTTCCATGATTTTATCTCTCTCTGCACAGCAGTTGTCTGCCTGGCAAAAATTTAAGAGCCACGCCCCAGCGCACATGCTTTTTAATGTCCCGCCCCCCCACCCTAGCGGCATAAATAATGCCTGCAGTAGCCAGCCGCCTTTGTACTCGGCCTTTTCAGATAGATAAACAGCACTGTTGAAGGAGCCCTAGCAGATTAAAGCCCTGGACATGTTGATCTCTTTCTATTACCACAGCTGTCCCAGATGGTGGTAATATTTCTGGGACTCCGAACTCTGCATTTGGGGCCAATGGGATAAAATGCCGAGAACACATTGAAACTGACAAGCTGCCTTGACATTTGCTCTTTGGCTCCTAAGCCAGGGATTTTCTTCTTCTTTATGACAGTTTGCACTTCTGTTTCCTTTATTCCTTTGGGACTCCCATTCGATCCCCTTTTTCTTTAGAAGAATAAGAGTTTAAAGGCGGCATGTCTAATTTGCAGAGGATTTAGTGCCCCTTAATTGCCCTAGAAGCCTGAAAAGTCAGTCTCTAGGAATAAGCTCAAGAGGGACTCAAATTGAGACAAATGTTTGTATCTTGACCAAGGCCATGCAGGTTTCTGATTCCTCCCCTGAGAGCAGATGTGCATTAAATGAAATCAGGGAGATGCTTGCATTTTCTGAACTGGGGTTTAAGTTCCTAGAAACCTCTCGTGCTCTGTAAAGTAAGATTAAGGTCTGTGCTAATTTAAAATGAAGAAAATGGTTCTAAGCTTTTCCTGAGTCTCTGAGCTCTCTGAGAAATGATGATGACTGAGGACCCTCTTCCCAGAAAATGATGCATGTGTACACACAAAGAAAAATTTTTCATGTAATTTCAGAGGATTTATGTTGCCCAGTCTACTCTATGGGTTGTAGATTGATGTAGCAGATACAGGTAGTGGACTGCTGGATGTGCGTACTCCACGCCGCACTTCTTCTCCCTATTAGAAACCCTATTCTCTTCCTGTATCTCACCCTCCTCGTGTGACTGTGCATTTGAGGGGAGGCTCTGACCCCACCCTGGGGATGGAGGTGGTGGGTAGATGAGTGGTCCAAACCAATTGTGATGGCCCCTTGCCAGAGATCACTTCTGGCATAGGTATGTGATACTTCATTGGCCAAGAACACAGGAGTGTAATTCTGTTGGGGGGAGCTTTGGGACAAAATTTTATCCCTCTTAAAAATAAGACATACACTAGTATGAAGCAAACAATTTTGTATTATACGATTGAACACATGAGAGAAGGCAAAAAGAACCTTATGGGAATGGATTGGTAGTGGCAGTCTTGGTGTGAATTAATGACTTCTAAGATAGGCATATGGATGTGTGTGTGTGTATATATATTCATGTGTAGATATATACCTATATGTATTTTTATGTGTGAGTGTATGTATATTTATATGTATGTATATGCATATATGTATATTATATATACATATACATATATCATGTATATATTATATGCACATTCATGTATTTCCTACCTCTGATTGGTGAAAGGGCCAAGAAAAAGTGATACGCTAGTAACAATGAGCCCACCTTGTGCCCAGATCTTTACACCACTGACCACTGAAAGGAAACAAGTTTCCTTGCAGAAATGTCAGGGGTGGGTCATGAATCAAGGTGAGACTGGAAGACAAGGTTGTTCTCAGGCTAGTGCCCTAACTGATCCTTTCACAGGCCTGTCTGTCTTTCAGTTAAACGGGCCATTTTAAAACAATTAAGTGTGTGATCAAACTATTGGATTCCTTGGTCATACACTCATTGTTGCACGTCTTTTTACACTAATCAGCTCCTTGGTCTGCAACAGTGTTTTGTGGAGTACCATGCTGGTAGGTCAGGCATTCTTATACCCTTGGATAGTGTGCTGGCAGACTCACCTTCCCTTTGAAGTAGGTGAGCGTGAGTTATGGTGAGAATGGGTTGCAATCTCCTCTCCCCCAGGGTGGGAATGCTCTGCTCTAACCAACCTCCCACCAAGGGTCTGGCCGATGCCCTTGATGGTGCTGTCGGGATTGGCATCTGTCTCTGCTACTGATTGGTTGAACATTCATCAGTGGCAGTGAGTTGTAAGAGGGAGCCCATACTGCTGGACACAGGCACAGCCTCCATTCCTGCCACCTGAGCCATTCCGTTCATGGCTCCATTTTGCTAGCACTGGAGTGGCTGAGGAGAGGCTTTCTGACATCTACAGGTGGGTCATAAATTCTTGCAAGAACCCCTCACACGCCATTGGATGTGCTGATTCATGTGGCTCGAGGGGCAGGGCAGATTGCACCACAGCCTGCCCCACCCCCATCTGTCTGACCCACATTTCTGCTACCTACTGACTGAATGCAGAACATGAAGGAGAGGGTTATGAGCAAGAGTCTTGTTTGTCACTGTGATCTCAATAAGTAGGAGGGACAAAGTGGGTGGACTAGGGAAGGAGGGAAAGCCAGTGCAGCAATCACTGCTAGGGACAACTGATGTATGGGGTCTTCTAAGAGCCTCATGAAATGTATTCACAACTGTGTGTCCAGGGGACTCATCATCGCCTCCTGTCCACCATTGTTGACAGGTCACAGGTGGCACCTATGCTTTAACCCCCTAGATTCTGCATGTCAGTGGGCCCAGCAGGTTCCGTCAAGTGTCAGAGAAGTCTTAGAGCAGGAATCCAGAGGTAGAAGAAGGCATCCATCTGGTGCAGGCACTGTCATGTTGCATCTGTTTAGAAGCTGGTCAGAACCTGTGCTGAACTGGAAAGCCCCATCAGGGTCTCCAGTAGGAGGTGGGTGGGGAGAAATTGGAAGTGGTGCACAAGCGCCGTCCTGCACACACGCTACACTCCAAATGGGTGAGTGAGGGAAAAATAGAGGATTTGAGCAAGACTCGTCTGGCTCCATTCTTATCTCCTGTGACAGCTTGGTGTGTTCACCTGACTTTTCTGAAGTTCAGTTTCTCATCTGCATGATGCAGGTGATAATAACCCGTGCCATTGGGAGGGTTAGCAAAGGTGACATCTGTTAAGTTCCTTGCATTGTGCCTGGACTAAATATTACTGACCCGCCTCCTGGCCATGCAAAGCAGTAGATGCACAGTTAACTTTCTAGTCTTATAGGTGGAGGGGAAGGGCAGGAGATAGGAGGTGAGGGATGAGTTCATTCAAACAAACAAACAACAAAAAACGTTGGACCAAAATGCAGGAAGAAGAGCTCTTGGGCAGAGGACTCTGTGTGTGATTGCACAGGGCAGGGACAGTACAGTATCCAGGTGGCAGGAGCAGCATGGCCAGAGAAATGAGTGAAAACCAAGGTTAGATGAATTCAAGGAAATAGAAAGGACTTCCATTTGGCCTTCTCTGAGTTACTTCTTAGAGGAGGAAGTAGAAGATCGTATGACTCTGGTAGGCTCTTGAATGCCAGTTTACGTAGTTTAAATTGTACCTGGCTGACAGGAAGAAGGCCTAAACAAACTTCTTCAAAGACTGGGAATTCAGTGAAAGGGGCCACCCTGCTTTGTCCACCTCCAGCTCATTTAAATAATCATTGCCCTTGCCCTTCCTGGAGCCTCTGGGAACATCCCAGTCACTCCAGGAGCAATCTTCTGAGGGGCTAAGAGGATGGGAAATGAGGAGGAATAGGGGCTAGTTCTAATTTCTTTTTTACTTTCAGGGCATAACTGAGTGCTGATGCGTAGTAGGTACAGGACGAAAGCACTGTGTCTTCAGTCCCTGTCTTGGTGGCATTGTTAGCTATGTGCCCTCTTGGGTAAGACAGTCGCCCTCCTTTTGCCAGCACCAGCTGTGACGGATCAGTCAGCTTGCTTCCTAGCCACCATGGAGGCGAGTTCTCTTAAGCCCTGAGGACAAAGACACTCGGAGGGGTTTCGAGCTTAGATACACATTGAATGTATGTCTCCATTTTTCTTCCGAGGTCAGAGCAAGCTGTGTTTCAGCTTGTGCTTGCATAAGCATTCAGTTCACTGAAAAATAGCATGGTCGTGTAAATATTCAGAAGGAAGCGTGGTGTGGCCAGTGATTATAGCCACTGCCAGCGTATCTAGAACAGGTTGCATTCTGCAAAAGAAAGAGACACTACAATAGCCATAGCCATTTATTTTCTATAAAAAAAAAGGCCTTAGCCCCAGTTAATGGCCTACTTATTCAAAGCAGTTTTAAATATGTAACATATTTTTGACTTACCGTGGGAATATTTGGGGAGTTAAGCCTAGGCAATGTGCTTTTATTTTCTATAATATCTCTTTTGGCTGCACGATTACTTGGCTGTTTGCTTTTCTCCAATACAGAAGGATTTGGAGAGTTAACCTGATATTCCTGGGTTGAATGTTTTTCTTATTGGTGTATACAATTTAAGAGAAAAAGAATAGTTTCTCAAAATAGTATTTAAAAAAAAAAATAGTCTTCAGCCATTTGTGGGGCTTCTAGGCTTGAGAGCCAAGTATTCTGAAGAATTTAGCATCATTTCCTGGAATGTTGCATCTCTCCCCTTAGCCCCTTCGTGTTCTTTCGCTTTCATTCCACGGCCCTGTGAGACACTGGCAGCTCCTCTGGTTGCTTGTGGCTACCTCGGGGCCCCTCCTCTTTGTCATAGGACATTCCGTTCTTCCCACCAGCCCCAACCTGTTTGCAACTCAGCACACAGGGCGAACAGGACTCTGCACAGTCTTACCCCTGGGACAATAATAGTTTCAGCTTTACAGAGACCAAAGCTTCTGGCCCAACAGCTTTAGAATACTGAGACTACTGGGAGAGGTAGTAATACACTTTACTTTAGAGAGCATAGTCTTGGCATAGAAGGAGGAAGATATTTTGGCATCCATCACTATAGCCCCTGGGTGTTTTGGAAAAATTCCACTTCATTCTTTCTGTTGTTTTGGATCCTGAAATAAGAGGCCATAGTACAAGTGTCAGGAATATAGAGATTGGTAGGCGAGACTAGGTAAGGGACCAACTCAAGGAGCCTTCCGAAGAAGACTTCTACCTCCAAAGGAGCTGAACAGACAACGTGCTGGTTGGGAAAGCAAAATTGTCTGAAAACAATCTGAGTTTAGAAGTAACAGGAAAAAAACAAGAATAATAAATAGTGTTTCTTCTTGATTTAAAATAAAAAAACAAAACAAAACCCCGTGTAGTGCTAGGATGGAAAAGTTATATATTGAGCTTGGTGTTTGGGTTCCGACCTGGATGGGAATACTGACTGTTGGAACTTGTTGGTTTCATGAAGAAAAACATGTTCATTTCTGCATTGTAAAGTGAGAATAATACTTCATTTTTTACTGAATTTTTTTTAACTGTATTTTTGATTGTGGTAAAATTATGTAACGCAGAATTGAGCACCTAGCCATTTCAAGTGTGCTGTTGTGTGGCCTTCAGGACCTTCACCTGGCTTCGCTGCCATCACCATCCCTCATCTCCAGGACATCCTGCACTAGACGACAACTCCCCTTTCTCTCCACCTCTAGTTAGGATCCTCCCTTCTCTCTCCACGAATTCAGCGGCTCTAGGTACTTCATGTAGGTGGATTCATACGATATTTGTTTTTTTGTGTGACTGGATCATTTCAATTAGCCCAATGTCTTCAAGATTCGTCCATGTTGTAGCATGGTCCGAAATTTCCTTGCTTTTTAAGGCTAAATAATATTCCACTTTATGTATAGGTCAGATTTTATTTGTTAATTTACCGATCAGTGGACATTTCGGTTGCTTCCCCCTTTTGGCTATTGGGAATAAAGCTGCTATAACGTGGATGTGCAAATGTCTCTTTGAGACCCGTGTGTGAGTTTGTTGGGGCTGCCATGACAAAGTACTCTAGGCTGAGTAGTTTAAATGACAGAACGTTATTTCCTCACAATTCTGGAGGCTAGAAGTCTGACATCGAGGTCTTGGTTTCTCCTGAAGCCTCTCTCCATGTCGTGTAGATGGCTGTCTTCTTGTATCTTCATGGGGTATTTCCTCCAAATAGGTAACATATTTACATGGTTCAAACTGAAAATGTCCAAATTTTCTCTTCTTCTAAGGACCGTATTTTAACTTAACTACTTCTTCAAAGACTCTCTCCAAACCTGTCTGAGGGAGCGAGGGCTTCAACATACGATTTCGGTGGGGATGCCATTCAGTCTGCAATGCCCTGCTTTCTGTTGTTTTGGGTATGTACCCAGGAGCAGAATTGCTGGACCACATTGTAATTGTATTTTTCATTTTTTTAGGAAATAGTTTATTGTTATAGAGAGGTTATGAGATCCAAATGCATGTGAAGAACTTAGCATATGGTTGGTGGGCCCCAGAAAATTTTGACTCTGATTGGTTGTATAGACTATAAATTGCCTGTTTCCAGAATTTTCAGGCAAAGAAATTGAGTCCAGAAAAGATAAGCAGTTTATGCCTCTGTGTTCCTTGTCAGCAGCAGACTCAGGGAAAGAACCATGCACCACTTCTTTGCGGACCTTCACGTAGACTGTTATGTTATTTACTGTTAAGTACTCGCTGACTTTTACGGCATTTGATTCTATTCTTCTGTTTTTAGACTTCGTTTTCTGAATAGGTCATATATTTACATGGTTCACACTGAAAAATTATACAAAAATTTACCCTAGAATATCTTTTTCCTAATTTTGTCCCTCAGTATCTTGGCTATCTTTCCCACAGACAACCCGTATTGTTACTTTCTAATATATTCTTACAAAGATTTTATGCATGTACAAACAAATCCATTTATGAATGTCATTTTTTAAATTCAGTGTAGCATATAGTATTTTTCATCTTGATTTCTTTCACTTAATGTGTATTGGAGATATTTCTATACTGATATAGAAAAAACTACTTTTTTCAAGTGCGTAGAATTTCACTGTTTGAACGCCCTATCCTTCATTTAGTCCATCCCCCTGAGTAGAAGATCGATCTTGGAGACGGAATGTAGTCTACTTGTTGCCTAGGACCAGAGAGAAGGATAGTTAGTATTGGTGGAAAATGGAGAGTGACTAATGGGTGTGATGTTTCTTTTGTGGGTAATAAAAATGTTATAAAATTGATTGTGGTGATGGTGTCACAACTCTGTGAATGTGCTAAAAATCATCAGACTGTACCATTTCAATAGGTAAGTTGTATGTCATGGGAATTATATCACAGTAAAGCTATTATAATAGCAATTGGAGGACAAAGTTAATGTCATGGATCTGTTGCAGACCTTGGGGTTTGCCACCTTGGAAATTAAGTATTCAAACTCTTTGGCAGCAAACTTTCTAATGTTTCTCAAAGAGTGAAATGTATCCCATACTCACACGCGTCATTCTTGAGCTGGTAACCACTTGTGACTCATTTGTTTCCGGGTTTTACAATGAGCAGCTTTGGAATGGAGGAGGTTCTTGGAAGAAATAAGGAAGTTTTAGATCTCACCTACTTTCCAGCCTTACATAGCTGAGTTGCCTGTTGGAATTTTCTCTTAAACCTCTTGCAGAACATTAGCTACTTCCTCAGGAGCTTCTACACTGCAAGAGGACATGGTAAAATTTCATTTGCAACTACAGGAACTCCTTTGCTGACCTATTCTGGCTGTTTCTAATGTGTCTTGGCTTCATGTTTCCTTGGACCCAGGGGAAATCTTGGCAGAACACCCTGTTATATGTCAAGATGAGTGCCTGTTTCAACTTCCCTTCACATTGAATTTTCTCTTGGTTGTCACCCTTCGAGCCCTTTTTTCTTCTTGTCTTAAGAGAGATCCGCCTCTCGTTTCTCTGAGTTTAACCTCTCTCCACTGTGTTGGAAATCTTGCGACATCCACGGGGACCTTGCCCGTCATTTCTGTTCACTTCTCTGGTCTCTTTGTCCCTTTCTCTCACTTGTGTCTTTTCTTGGCTAGATTGTTGCTCAAATTTCCCATCATTGTTTAGAAAGCAGTTACAAATGTACCAGAAAAACCCAAAACTCTAAGTTTCCTTAGCTCTTTATTTCTTTCTCAATGTGCTGTTATGTTTTCTCACAGGCACCTTTGGGGAAAAGTCTGTGTATTTTCCTGTTCTCATTGATGTGCACATTTGATGAAGAGACCGAAGTTGGGAAGTTAAGAGCCCTGTGCTAAAATTAAGTCTAGAACATATCATACCTAGAAAAATTCTGGATGTGAAAGCGAAATGAGGTTGCACCAGGAGGCGAGCAAAGTTTCGAAAAATGTTTTCCCAGGCATTATGCTGGAAGCCCAGCGACCACAAGCAGACTCATGTTCTGGTTATGCGGCCAGATGCAGTGAGAGTCCTATTTGGTGTGAAGCCTCGTTTTATTTATTTTTTAGGCATTGGAAAATGGAGCAGTTTCCCAGAGAGAAAATACCATCCTGAGTAAGAGACAGGGGCTCTTCCTTCACAGAAAATGTCCCTCCACCCCCAGGGTTGCTGAGATGCATTTGATGTTGTGCCTTTATTTTATTTTGAATGTTAAGGTTTCTGGTACTTAGCCAGATTTGAGAGTCTCAGTGACCTTGAGTGTTTAGTCTAGTCTGGGACTGGTTAATCCCCTGGTAGGAAGGGAGAAGCATCAGGTAGGGATTACCATCAGGACGAGGTGACCAAGGAATCCATTAATGGACCGAGAGCCCCTTTCTTCGATGCTGAGAGGGGGAGTATGAACACACACAGCACTTGTGGCACCAAAACACAGCATTTGCAAACAGGAGCCACAATCACTGCTTTCAGTCACTTGGCTGTGAACCTCCTGCTAAAACAATTTATGTCAGGTAGGGCATAGGTTTATCAATTTCATCAGAACCCCCTTAGGGCAGGGGTGTTCGTTTATAAACACCTCACAGTAGAAAACATCGTGCCATTATCTGTAAAACTGATGTGATGCTCTTTTCAAATACCAGAGCACCATTTAATGAGAAAATTAGCTAGTTTATTGAAGGACTGTTTTCCATTCTATTAGCATCAGGGGCACTAAAGTCCAGCAGGGTTAGAGTGTCTTGGGCAAAGTTTATGACAATACAGCTTTACGATTGAGTCTGGATCTCCCGACAGACCTAGCTCATGTCACTGTGGGTCCTGGTAAACATCTTTCTAACCTGCATTCGTTATCAGGAGACGTCTGGACATCCGAGTAGAAAGCCTGTGCCGGGGATTCAATCCAGGACTTTTTTTTTTTTCCAGATTTTATACACAGCCCCAACACAGTTCAGCAGTAACCCTTCTGCAAGCTTGTGGAGGTAGACTTGTGATGAAGAGCAATTGCAGGGGTAGAACTAAATACAATTATATGGGAAAGCTGCCCGCTCACCTCCGTACGAGCTGTGCATCGGACCAGGCCCTTTCAGTGGAGGTAGAGAGATTTCCCCCACGCAGTGGTAGTGACCATTACATTAAGGATTAATGCAAAAAGCTGAGCACTGTGCCTTGCATCTAATGAATTCTCAATAAATATTCGTTACTTTTATTATTCTCATGAGCAGCTACTTGTTAATAAGAAAGCAGTTGCCAAAAATAGCGGTGTAGCTGACTTGGCTACTTTCCCTTCTCCAGCACACACTTAGCCAGTGGACTGCATGTATTGCTTAGCTCCTTTAACCCCACCAAGGTTGAGAGTAGCGTCCCCATTGGAAGGATGAGGCTTAGATTAATAACTTCCCGAGGTTTCACAGCTAAGGAGTGCTGTAGTTTGCTTCCCTTCCCACCAGGCCTCATTTTTATTTTCCAACTTAACTGTAATATTAACTTGGATGGATACTTTCAAATGGTCAGATTGTACCTACAGGTGAATGGGCACTTCCCTCAGCCCTTCTGGCGCTGTTCCAAGAAGAAAGACTTGTGAGAATTGCCATCAATGATATTCAATTAAAATCCATCTAATAAAAACTTGCCACTTAAAATCTTATCAGATTAGTATATCCAGAGATCAGTATATATATTAACTCCTTGTATTTTTGGTTAGCCATTCAAACCAGTTTGGGGAGATTGTGCATCACTGTGTATGAGACATCACAGAGCCTATTGAAATTCATACCTTTTGTTCACATTTCTGATCAGAGAGGTAGGTGGGGCATTCTCCTGGTGTGGTAGGGAATTTATAGTCTTTTTTTTTGTGCTCAGTCTTGGAGAGTAACTGATTTACATGTTTCAAGGTGACTGCCTGGAACAAATTCTAGACTTATTACCCAAGACTGGAGAACCCCACTTCTTTTGAGGCCCTGAGTTATGATGCGTCCTGAAGCAGCATTTGTTAATCACGATGACTTCGGTTGGTCAGGGCCTTTCAATTTTTCCTTAAGGGTTCTCTGAGGACCTGAAATCATATTGAAATATGAGTAAACTTGCATAAATAAAACTGTTTTGAACATAAGTTATTTGCTTTTGTGAATGACTGTTCTCTTTCTGGAAAATCTCACACTTAAATTTTGTGGTTTTCTTGAAGTCATTCCTTTGTCTTTGATTTTTAATCGACCCTCGAGAACCTCTGACCGGCCGTGTCAGCTGCGGAGATGTGCCAAACCAGGAGGGTGTGTGGCAGAACCAAAGGCAAAGGCCACTACATTTTTGCCAGGCTGTGGTGTGCAAAACACACCTCTCAAAAATGGCCAGCCTTCATGGAGAGAAAGGTGATGAGATTCTGCAGAAACAACCACAGTGCAAAGGGTGTTACTCTGTTTTCTCAAGCTGGAGGGTTTGGGTTTTAAGATGAAGAACACTTTTTGATATTGCGTTGGTTATGGTTTCTCTTCTTCTGTTTTGTTGGCAAAGGACATGAAGAACATCAGAATGTGCCACAGGCCTGGGGAAAGGGCTACATTTCTTACATATGATTTTTCCTCCAAGAAGGTATAAAACTAGAAGGAATTAGAAGGAGGCCAGCATCTCCTCCTCTGCCCTCCAGTGAAGGGCATCCACTGAGGAGCAGGAGGGACCCACTTACCAATACCTATTCCTCCTAGTTAATTTCTCACTGCTGCTTGTTTTGCCCCTTTATGGTTAAGTTGAAGACTTTCCAGATGTTTCTAGAATCCAGGAATTAGCAGGCTCTTTAAGTTTTAGTGACCAGTGGTAATGCAGGATCACAAGATGCTCTGGAAGGCCAGCGGCAGAAGCAGGTGAGATGGAAATAGAAGGAAAATTAGGTGGTGAGGGAAAGCAAAGAGAAAGGGGAAAGTGAGAAATATATCTGTTGGAGAGTGTGGCAGCTTCGGTATGGTAGGAAGGAGTCTGGATTATTTCAGTAAACGTTGAAAGGAAATTTGGTAAAATTCAATGTCCATTTTTAACAGCTCAGTGTATTAGTTTGTTGTTGCTGCTATAACAAATAACCACAACTTGATGGCTTAAAACAACAGAAATTTATTCTCTCACATTTTGGGAGGGTAAAAGTCTGAAATCAAGGTGTTGCAGGTAAGTCTCCTTCCAGAGGTTGTGGGAGAGGATCCATCCCTTTCCACTCCTAACTTTTGGGAGCTGCTGGCATTCCTTGCATTTCTGGAATTGTGACTACATCCCTCCAGTCTCTGCCTCCATCTTCGTCTGGCTTTCTCTGTGTGAGCCTAATCCCCCTCTGCCTCTGTTATAAGGACATTGCGATGGCCTTCAGGGCCCAATTGGATAATCTGGGATAATCTCCTCATCTCAGAATCCTTTATATCCTGTATTTAAGCACATTGGTAAAAACTTTACCATGGTAACATTCACAAGTTCCAAGGATTGGGAGATGGGCATATTTTTGAGAGCCACTGTCAGCCTACTTACCGAAATAGCAATAGCTGTGTAGTTCTACCAAACTGAATCCCAAACCAGCATCATTTCTTAAAGTGAAAAGCTAGAAAGAGCTCTCTCAAAGTTAGGATCAAGTGAAGATGTCTGCAATGACCTTGAATATTGAATAATTTTTGGACATGGCAGCCAATGAACTCATATAGGAGCACTACATAGGAGAAATAAATATTAAAAAAATTAATGCCAAAACAAAGGAAGAGATTAACAGGTGGTACTGGGACAACATTTGGGGAAGAGGAAAGAATATTCCTGTCTTATAAAAATGCAGCGACTATAGCCCTGACCAGGTGGTCCAATGGATGGAACACCTGGTCAGGGCACATACTAGGTTGAAGATTTGATCCTTGTTCTGGGTGCGTATAGGAGGGAGCCGATGGATGTCCTCTCCCCCGTTCCTCTCTCTCTAAAACCAATAAACATGTCCTGGAATGAGGATTTTTAAAAAACGCAGCAGCTATGAAGGAATGCAAAAATTTTTAAATTTGTATAATCAAAAGGGGGAAAAACCCCAAGTGTGTGAACATACTTGTGCACACGTGTGTGTGTGTGTGTGTATTTGTATTGCAACACAAACTACAAAAGGGGCAATGTCTTCTCTTAAGAGTAAAATAACAATAACAATGACCTAATGTAAAAATGAGCAAAATGGCTTCAATTTACAGGAAAACAAATACAGATGTCAGTAGACATACAAAAATACTCAGCTTTATTAAATATTTTAAAATGTGATTAAAAAGCAATGAGTTACCCATATTTACTTATCAAATTGCGTAAGGTTAAAAAGTTTGATGAATCCCAAACTTTATTCACTTCTTCATTCACTTATTATTCACTTATTTGTTCTTTTTTTAAAATGGTTTCATTAAAAGTTGAAGATAGCTTCCTAGGCTGCACAAAATTCAGCAATGTAAAATGAGTGAGGCTACCTGTGAGGGAGTTATGCCAAGCAAAAAAGTTACGTTCCAGTCTGACCAAACTCTTAACAAGAATATGTGAGTCGACAACAGGGGAGAGGATCAGCGGCATCCACTGGGAAGATTTCTGGGGGCAAGTGGCCTGATTTCTTCACAAAACAACTGCAGTGAGGGGAGGGGTGGACAAAGAAATGGAAGGAGAGCTTGCAGATTAAGAGAGACCTGGTTTATCAACTAATCGTGAAACATGGACCTAATTTTGATCCTGATTCATCCACACTGTAAGACAAAAATGTTCAAGCTATTTGAGACAATTCGAATTTTGAACACTGAGTTTAATCAAGAAATTGTTTTTTATGTGTGATAATGGTATTGTGGTTGTTTTTTTAAATAGCCCATTTCTTTTAGAGATATTTGGTACAATATTTATGAATGAAATGACTTGGTGTCCTAGAACAGTAATTTTTCAAACTTTTCCCTCTCATGGCATATGTAAACTAATCACTAAAACTCTGAAACGCACCAAAAACTAGATTTTTTTGCTGGTTTGACAAAAAATAGGTACAATTTTGATTTGATTTATACAAAAATAATAATACTAATTATTTACCTTTTTGCCCCAAAATGACTTTTTAAAAAAATCAAGTACCTATGTTTGTATATAGGGATTTCTGGTAAAAAGAATGAACCAATCAGGTGCAGCCTTATTATGTGACATGATGAATCAAATGCAACTCTGTAATATGACCTATATATTTATGGTTCAAGACAGGGCATTCACATCAAATGGCTATTGTTGTGTTGGCTGTTGTCAGTTTTTTATTTGACTAGCTAAGGGAAAAGAGGTCAGTGCCCCTGACAAAATAGTCAGGTGTTGCTTGTTTAAAAAATTCTTGTGGTGCACTGGTTTGAAAATTGCTCTCGTTGAAAGTGGGTGGTATATAGATGAAGCAAAAGTGGGCATGAGTCGATATTTGTTGAAGCTGGGGAATGGGTATGTAGGAGTTGATTATAACTGTTTTGTTTACTTGTTCATATATTTAATAAAATGTGATGAAAGAGTAGGTAAAAAGAAACAAAAAATACTGGCTCGCAGATGCAGGTGAATGCGAGGCCCATTTTGGTCCTTAGCTTTTAGCCAATCACCCAAGGAAGGAAGGGTAAAGAAATATTCACATTATCCATCACAAGAGATTGATCAAATCAGACAGGCAAAGCCACCTCTTCTTGTTATGGATAAGATACTTTTTTTATTTATTTATAAAAGGTAATGAAAGGTGTTACCAAAGGTAATGAAAAGCATCCTTTCAGAGGAGAGTTTCAGAGCCTGTTTTTAAGGTACTCCGCCACGTGGGACAGCAGCATTAGGATGGGACGCAGCACAATGAAGGAAATTGCTGGGAGAGAGGCACAGTAGGCTCCATCCTGGTAACGCTCTAGGAAAGGATGTAAGTGAACCACTTTTCTGTGTGTTTTCTTGTAATCTTTTACTCTCCCATCAGCTGGTTGAATCTATGTTACGACCCCGTAGTTTTCCTCAGTTAGCAGAGAGGAGGTTACAGTACAATTAAAATTGGGATATGGGACCAAAGGGAGAAAAGAGTCCACTTTTCCCCAGAAAGAAATTCAACTGTTTACTCACTATCCCTCTTTTTTCACGTCTAGAAGAGAGTTTGCGGTGACTCCATAGCTATTTAAAAAATCTTTATGTTTTGGAAAGTGTCAGACAGGCTCAAAGGAAGACAGTGCAGTGAACTGCCATGTAGCCATTGCTCAGCACCGAGTTACCAACTGATGGCAAGCCCTGCTTTATCATCTCTCCATCCCCCCTCCCCCACCATGTTATTTTGAAGCACATTCTAGAATCATGTTACTTCATTTGAAGACATTTCAGCATTTATCTCTAAAACATGAACGCTGTTTTTAAACCTCACCAAAACTCAGTGTTGCATTTTGAAAAGATCAAACGCATCACTACAATTATTTTTTTTGCCAACTGTCGCATGTTTTTATTTTAAAGTGGTATTTTTTTATGCTCTTATGACTACATTTCCTTTTGATAAAGACCCATGAATGAAGCAGCACGTAAATGAGGAAGGAGAGGAGCACAGACGAGGGGATTTCCCATCTAACCGCTGCCTGCCTCCTACCTTTGCTCCGGGCTCAGACCACAACGCAAGGGCATTGGCAGTGATTTGCGTTGAGGTTCTTTCAGGAGCACAGAGCATCAGATTGTTAACACGACAAGACAAACTTCAGCAATTCCTGGTCTAAAAAAAAAGAGCTTCCATCACATGGAACTACAGGAAGACCCTCCAGGGAATGCTTTCAGGGTTTGAAGACCTTCAGGAATGAGTTGCTGCTCCCTACTGGCTGTCGTCTTCTCCTTTGACATGCCCAGAGACTCTTTCTGTCCCTCACCAATTCTTCATCCACATCTCATTGTCCCCAAATGTTCTGCCCCTATTTTTGTGTATTCTTGTTTCCCCGCCTCTTATTAATTTTCTATTTCTCTGTCACTCCCAGATCTACACATTCCACCCGCCTCACCTCTCTTAGGCTCCATTTACCTGCTTGAAATCTGCCAGGTCCCTCCAGCACCTTATACTTAACACATTTAAATTGCAATTCCTTATCTGCCTTCTCCCACCACCACTCCCAACTGGCCTGGCTTTCCTTTTTCACTGAATTCTATCTAGGTGTGGTAAGGCCAGGTTACTACTACTACTAACTACTATTACTACACCACCATCACCTACTATGACTACGAATTATTAATACTAACTACTACTACTAACTGCAACATCTACTATGACTACTAGTAACTACTATTACTACTATGCTTCTGATGTTATATATTTATATTAATATGCTTATGATTATATTTATATTCATGTTTATATTTATAAGAGATCTTATTCAGTAAATGACCAGAGCCTATAGATTTTGCCTCTGAAAAGTTTAAGTGGCTTATTTATGAGCCGATTGCTGTTGTCTCTTATTTCTTGGGTCTAATGCTCACTCTGTACATGGGCAAAGCATGGAGTATGGCTTTGAAGAGCTTACATTCTAGTGGAAAAGATGGGTGACTCATTCAGTGCAGGGAGACTTAAAGGTATGTCATGTAAAATGTGACCACATGGATGAGGGACATTTGTTGCACATCTTTTTGTGCAAGACTTCCTGAGGAGAACATGTTTGAGCTAAGTGTTGAAGTCAACCAGCGGAGAAAGGTGATAAGAATATTCCAGGGAAAATATTAACAAAGACCTGGAAACTTAAAACACTAAGGTGTGTATATGTGGGATTTGTGTACTTGTGTGTGTGTGTACCACAGTTTCAAAACACCCTGCAGATATTAGATGAATCTTGTTATATTATTTTTTTAAACATACATGACATGACATGATACTCCTGTACTTGAAAAACACAGGTGACTTCTCTTATACATGAAATTTAAAAATTATTAGTTGCAGCCTTTCAGTCTCTGGGCAAAACTGCTGTCACAATGGAATTTTTATGGGGAAGTTAGATAAGAAGTAAGTAATAAATAAATGCAAAAATAAAGTAATTTGAGATTGGGAGAGAAGGTAAGGGGAATATAAATGGAAGATGGTCATGGAGATCTGTTTTAGACACAATGGACATTTTAAACCAAAATGGTAGCGATTCAGCCCTGGCCAGGTGGCTCGGTTGGAGCACCATCCCACATACCAAAAGGCTGTGGTTCAGTCCCCAGCTGAAGTGCAAACAGTAGGCAACTGATCGATGTTTCTCTCTCACATTAATATTTTTTCTCCCCGCCATTCCCCAACCCCTTCCTCTCTAAACTCAATTAACATGTCCTTGGGCGAGGATTGAAAAAAAACAAATAAATGAAATAACATGTTGGAGATTCAGTAAAGTTGCACTGAGTTCATTTTGTGTGCTCGGTGCCAGAATGTGAAAGCTGGCACTTGTGAACAGTGATCCTCAAAGAGTGTTCAGGAAGGCCTGGGAAGGTTCTGTGGGGTGAGCAGCAAGAGAGGTGAATTTGGAAGGCTAAGTTCCCATCCACAGGGAACCCCCAGGGAAACTCAAGACTCATCTGCATCCTTGAAATCAAAATGACTGCACATTTCAAAGTGAGCTTTGCCACTTTCCCTCTCCAAATGTTATGTAACCCCAAAGAGATCTGGCGCAGTTGGCTGGAGGCTCAGTGGTGGGTGAGGTCCAGGGTTTGGGGCCCGGGAGCGTGTGTGCCCACATTCACGTCGCTGTGGCAGAGCGGACATTCTCTGCACTCCCTTCCCTCTGCCCTGCTTCCTTAGTTGCTTTGCATCCGATCATTGCCATTGAATAACATAGAATGACACTTCCTTGCCGACTTTTGTGCCAGAATCCCTTGGAACTTAAGCCTAGATGCAAAGATTAAGGAGAGGGCAGCCAAGGCATCCAGGTTGCCAGTTACTTGACTGGCAACCCCGTTCACATTGGGAAACAGATTTTTAAAATAAATTTGGCACTGGAAGCAATGCCATCCTTTTGTGAGGCTGTGTCAATAATCATAAACCCTCATAATTATGCCCCCCCCAACCGACGACCAAGCTGACAAATATTTGGGTGTCAGCATATCCTCACGATGCCACCTTCTGTTGACCCTGTGGGATTCTCTTGCTGTTTGGGTTGGCACGGGAGCACGATCTTCTGTTTTATGTAATAAGGCACATGAGAGAAGCCCTTTGTGCTCGGCCTCTCTGAGTGGGTGCTGAGCAAGAAGTCTTGTGTACCCCGTCATTTTCGGTCCGGGCAAAGCTAGCGAACATTTCTGTGGCCTGGTAAATGTTTTCTAACGATGGGCAAGGTTTGTTTTTGTTTTTGTTTTTTCCCCCCAGTGCCATGTTGCTCCAGGCCAAGATCATGGTGACCCAGCTTTGGTTTAAGATGAAGTTAGCAAAAATGTGTTTGGGGTAGGGGGGCAGGGGGCGGGGACTGCAGTGTTTGCAGAGAAAACAGGCATGGGTGCGTCTAGTACAGGTCTGCATGTGCTCCCTCAGGCCCAGGACGCTTACCCGTCGCAGATCGCACCAATACGAGGGCGAAGCCTGTCGAGATCTCCAGAAATCAGCAGAATTTTGTCTTTCTGAGAAGGCTGGTGGCCATCAGGAAACATAATACAGAGCCGGTGTTTGGATATGTTTTTTCATTCTCGCTTTAGAATATCAAGGGAAAAGGCCGTTTAACATCATCGGCCACTTAGCCCTATTATTCAGATTGGTCCCTCATTAATTTTTTATAACACAGTATTAAATGTTAGCGTCAGAGGTTGGCGGCCTTGCTGGGGGAACAGATTGCTTTGAAATCAACACAGCTGGAGACTGACCACATATTGTTTTTCTTTCTTTTAAGAAATGAAAGAGGCATTTATAGAAGGGCCGGAGAACGCTGTACTGTGCAGAATTACTTTATAGATTTACTCCGCCAAGTCTGGTTAATGATTAATGTCACGCCTTGCTGTCCAAATGGGCCCACTTCCCTTCTCTCTTCCTGGAGTGGCAGCTTCCCGGGAACAATAAACTCCCCGAGGTTTGCTGTGATCCTCACTTGAGGAGGGGGCGGAGTCTGTTCAGAGCCGCTTCCCTGGGCGAGGGAGAGAATGCCTTCCTTCCGTGGGGTTTTCTCCTGCTCGCCCTCCTTGCAGCTCTGAAAACCTCCTCAGAGCCACTCCTGCTGGCTCCGCACTGGGCTACGTTTTCAGCGGTGGGCACGTAAGTGAATGATGGAATGTTGGTTGTGTGTGCCTGTGATTTTCGTTTCATTCGATCTGCTTTTAAAAATGAAGGCAGGGTGTTTTCTAACTGAGTAATTCAACTAGTTTTTGTGTGTCCTGGAACTTTTCTTGTTGCCGTTAGAAGAGAACTGGGGGGCCTTCTTTTCTCACACCTTGAAGACATTCTTGTTGTTTTGGTAATTTGTTCCATTCGTCTCTGTGCCAAAAGGTTTCTCCCTCTTCCTCTCATTTACTATTTCTTTGTGTAGACGTGTTGATGGTGTGTTGAGTTATAGTGGAATAATCGATTGTTATTAATGAATAACTAATAAGCCATTGCTATGGTGTATTAACTCATTGCTATCTTAAAGTTTTGCAAAGGAGGTTTTCTCCATAAATAGCTATTTCTTTTGGCATGTAGCTTGTAAGAGCTGAGTTAGACATGAAGAAGAGAGATGTAGAAATTGAAGAGTATCTATCTCCTGCTTTTGGTTCACTGAAATGGTAACTAGAGAGCCTTTATCACAGGTAAAATAGTTTTTCCTTCAGTTTAGTTTAGTTTAGTTTAGTTTAGTTTTATCTTTAGAATGTCAAGGGAATTATGGGTTTGTATCTGTTGGGATTACCTGAATTACCTGTCACTGGTATTGGCATAGGTACCTAGTTATCTGGACAAGTTCAATTTGTGATTCATTGCTTACTAGAATATCTCATTTAAAACAGCATTCCCTCTCTGTCTCACTGAGGCCCATAGATGGGAATTAGGTCACATATCTAGTATTTGGCTTCTCACAATCAGACCTCACACTTAGTATTTTTCCTGGTATACAGTACAGCTTGGTGTATTGTCAACAGCTGACACTAACTTGGTAACATGTGCTAAACGGCCACCTGAGCTCCAGGAGTAAGAAAGTAAATGGTGAGTTTTGAATCTTATAAAATTTATAGATAAGCCCAAATCAGGAGGGAACTGAGGAAACCTGTTAACATGAAGGTGGTCCTAAAAGGCTTTTTTTGCCCTGGGCTTTATATGACTTGGCAGAACTGAACTAGATTTTGGATTTTGAATGTGTAGGGGAAGAAAGAAGACTCAATTATGCATTATATTGAGCTTTGATAATATGGCCAATTTTGTTCATAAATTTCTTAAATGACTTGTTAATGTGACTGTGCAGATTCTTCCTCTGAGTGCCTATAATCAATAGCTACTTCAGGGATCTCCGTGCTTTTTCATTTGTTATCTCAGTTGATTTTCATATGAGGTAGGTATTGATGTGACTTCCTCATTTTACACCCGAGGACATGGAGAGTCAGACTGGTCTTGAGGTCACTGGTGAGTGGAAGAACCCAATGTAAGCTTTCATTTTTAAACGGAAAAATCCCATACTCCCTCCACTCGCCCCGTCTCTCTCTGGTCATCTCTAAACTCCTTCCATTGTGAAACAGTGGAAAGAACTTTGACCTCAGATCCAGAGACCCCGATTCCAATTCTGACTGGGTCGTAGCTGGCTCTGAGAGGGTGAGTGGTCCTTGAAGTCTTTGGAAGTCATTTTCCGGCTAGCAGGTTACAATATTTGATTTTTTAAGCTCCTCTGCAGCTTCAGAATCTCCGCCCTTGTCCGGACCTTGTCCGCGGCCTGCATCAGCACTGAATGCTCACCTGCAGCATACAGGGGAGGTGAGGGAGCAAAGTGCGACCCTGGCCATTCTATCCAGCTGGCTTTGGCCTGAAGGGACACACAGAATCTCTTTAGATGAGGAAAACCCTGGGCCCTTACACGACTCTTTTCTCTGATCTGCTTCCTGAGCTGGCATTTCTCAGTCTGTTCTTTTTTACTCATCAACAAAAGCATTTGAGCCAAGCTGTCTTGTGGTTTCAGCCCAGGGATGAACACATCAGTTACGTGCCCATCTGGCTCCCAGAGCAGCGATAACCTCCTTGCATGAGCCCATCTGTTACCTTAATCCTTTTTGGAACAGGGCACATGTAAATAAATATTACTCTGTTCCTCCCTTAGGTGTCTCGGCTCCTGGCAGGTGGTTGAGAATGGGCAGGGCAGATGGTGGGAAAGTATTTTTAATTTTACCTCCATGCTTAACTCTGTCAGCTGTTCACAGATCAGTTTGGAAAATTGTGGGATACTGGGATCAGGGTGACTGCCTTTGACTGACACTAAAAAGATGAAAAAACTATAAGCAACACCGTCTCCCATCACCACTGTTGTGTAGAAAGAACACAGAGAAGATGGAACGACAAAACCTCATCAGAGAGAAAGGCTAGGTCTTCCGAGGTAAAGAGAGTTGGAATTCTTATACTGACATTTTCACCTGTGGTGAAAAACCTCACCCATGACCACGGCCTGCCTTTGGGAAGATCTGCTCAGCCTGGCGCTTGGGTGCTTCTCTCTCACAGGTGTCGTGGGTAGGAAGTGCAGTTCCGATGGGGAGAGGAGAGCTCCGTTCCCAGGTCAGCTCTTTCCTTCTGCTGCCATCTCTGTCCCTTCACTAGTGCTGTGATACAGACCTTAACTTTATCCTTACATCTTTCCCCTATAGGCAAGAAGCGAAACCCTGGCCTTAAAATTCCAAAAGAAGCCTTTGAACAACCTCAGACCAGTTCCACGTAAGTTGGCAAGATCATCTTCTTCATCCAAACACTTGCGCTTTGCAGGTGCCTGGGCAGTGGGGGTTCATTTGGGGGCTGGCGAGCAATACCTTAACTGTGGAAATAGCTGTTAAAAGGAAGAGCCCTTTAAAGGGGAAGCTGTGTGCTTACTGTTCTGAGAGCTGAAATAATCACACTTGGTCAGTCAATCTTTGAACTCAGTGTCTCCTGTTACCGGTGGGCTGCAAATTGATGGTCACAAATGCATTTGGCAGATGGGGTCCTCTGTAAGTCCAGAAAGGTCCCTGCATGTGGACTTTTTACCTTTGCCATATAGATTTGAGCAAACAAGTAAATCCTTGTGAGAGCTACCACTATAAAACTTAGGTTGAGATGGAAAATGGTATTTGGTGAAGACTCAGCATCCTGACACCTAGGTCCTATCCCACATAAACAGAAGGCCAAATGAGGTAAAGGAACACTTTTTAATTAGCTGAGGCTTTGGCCCGAATCCCCAAGTGAGCTAAAGTTCTGGTGAAGCAGGACACCCTCCCCCTGAGGTGTGAGGCTGAGCTCTACTTTTTCGCCACTGGATTTACAGTTGCTCCAGCACCCTTTGTTGAAACGGCTATCCCTCCTGCATTTACTTGCTTTTGCTCCTTTGTCAAATATGAATTGGGCATGTTGTGTGGGTCTATTTCTGGGTTCTCTGTTCTGTTCCACCGATCTGTGTGTCTGTCCATCTGCAAGTATCACACTGTCTGGATGACTGCAGCTATGTAGTAAACTTAACATTGAGAAAAGTGATTCCTTCCACTTGGTGTCTTTTAAAAAATTACTTTGGCTATTTAAGGCTTTTCTCTTTTCATATAAGTTTTAGAATAAGCTTGTCTATGTCTTCAGACAAACTTGCTGAGATTTTGATAGGAATTGTGTTTAACCTATAGGTCAGTTTAGGGAGAATGATATCTTCTACTACATTGAATCTTTCAGCCCCTGAACATGGTAGATTTCTCCAAGTATTTAGATTATCTTTGATTTTCTTCAACATTTTATAGTTTTCACCATAAGGATTCTCTACATTAGCTTTTCTACCTAAGGATTTTACTGGTGGGGGAGCAATTATAAATGGTATTCTGTTTTTGATTTTGGTTTCCACTTGTTCATTGTTAGTATAGAGAAATGCAGTTGATTTTTTCTGTGTTGGTCTTGCCCTGTGATCTTATTAGAATCACTTATTAATTCTAGGAGCTTTTTGTAGGTTTCTTAGAATTTTATATAGAGACAGCCACGCCTTCTGCAAAAAGAGATCGTTCTGTTTCTTCCTTTTCAAACAGTACTTTTTAAACCTTAATTTTCTTACCTTATTTTAGTGGCAAGAATGTCCTGTACTGTGTTAAGTAAGATCAGTGGGGGCAGGCAACCTTGCTTTGTTCTTTATCTTAGAGGGAAAACATTTCATCTTTTTCCACGAAGCATGGTATTTGGCGTTTGTAAATGCTGTTTATGAGGTTGAAGTGTAGTGAGGGGTTTTTATCATGAATGTTTGTGGAATTGTATTGAATGCTTTTTTTGTACATCCGCTGATACAACCATCGATTTTTTTCTTCCTTGTCCTGTTGATATGGATTAAATTGATTGATTTTTAAAATATCGAACTAGACTTGCATACCTAAAACAGTTCCCACTTGGATGTAGTGTATTAATTTTTAATATATTGTTGTATTTGATCCTGCTAAACTGTGGTTGAAGAATTTTGTCTAAGTTTATGAGAGATATTCTGTAGTGAGTTTTACTTTGTGGTGTCTGCCCTTATTTTCTGGTTTTGGTATTAAGGTAATATTGGCCTAATAACATGGGTTGGTGAGAGTTTCCTCTATTTTCTAGCAGGTTCTATGTAAAATAGGTGTTAATATCTTTGAAAAACATTTTGACATGTAACATTAACTTGGTTTCAGGTATACAACATAATAATATTTCAATATAAGCAATTCTTTTCTTTTCTTTTTTTTATGTTTTCTAAAAT